>JAJOOO010018415.1:0-33406 GCA_029582685.1 Solanum piurae | reverse complement strand
AATATTATTACTTATGGATGTAAAATATAAATTAATTTTGTTTTAATTTTTTTTAAGTATAAAAACCTTAAATTAATCAACTTTTTATCATGTTAACTGCTTTAAGGGTATTTCAGACATTTTGATAAAAAAAAGTGTTTACCAGCACTTATTTGCCAAACACATCAACAACTTTTTTTCCAACTGCAGCACTTTTATCCAAACACCTAACTACTTATTTTAAAAATAAGTTCCAGCACTTTAAGAAGTTGCTTTTTAAAAGTTACTTTTTTTAAGTCAATCCAAACAGGCTCTTAGTCTCGAACATCGAATGACTCGGCGATTCACTCTTTCTTCTAGTTCATCGCCTTTTGTACCTTGCCTTCAACATCTGTGCATTCTAGATCATTAGGCGGTATACTTCTGCATTGCAAAACTGATCGGCAAAGCGCCGACTGCTCTTCTGGTCGCTTTTCGATCCACATCCTGCAGGGCTTCGCGTACTGGAACAAATGGCGTAGTGCGTCCCTTTGGCGACTCACCAAGTGTACTTGGCGATGCTCAGGCTTGAGCTTCTTTGTTCTTTTCCGCCTTTTTGTTTTTTTTTGCGCCTAAGTGTCCATGCTTCCACTAACACTTCAAATACCTAAAACTTATGCATTTTCATCAGATATTGAGATAAAACAAGCATTTTAGGAAACTCTTTGTATTAAAACATAGCCCTAAATAAGTCCAATTTGTGGACTCATCAATAACATTTGGGTCATCGTTGATTGATTGACCAAGTCAGTAAACTTTCTCCAGCGGTGAGAGGTTATCCCGTATCAAGATTTGAGAGGTGGTTCATGATGGCTCCGAGATTTGAACTCATTTTGGGCTTTGTTTTGATAGTTTTAGTGTCCTCAAATGCCTAATTTATGCTATAAATTGATGTTAAAGCCTTGATTTTTAGGTATGTGAACTAAGGAGTAAAGCAAGGACACTAACAGGCAAAAAAGGAACTGAACAAGCTAAAGAAGTCAAGAAGAGCAATATTAGTGATCGCCAAGACCACTCGGTGAACCGCCAAGTGGCTCTTCAGACCGCTTAAAGTTCCAGCATGCCAGCCCTGTGGGAAGAAACCAAGTCGGCGATAGAAATGGACAGTCGGTGAATTAACGATTGATTCCGCGATGACAAAATTGATCGCCCAAAGTTACAGGACTTGAGGATGCTGAGAACCAATGCAAAATGGTGATGGAAGATAGCAAAGGGCACATCGCCAAACCACTCGGCGAGCTTAACTTACCTTGCCTAATGGCTTTTCAGGACAAATTTTGGACAACTGTAAATTGGATTTTAAATGTAATTTTGAGATTCGGATCCCAGATATTATAGTTACCATTCTAGACATAGAGTTTTCTCTGAGTTTATGAGTTCTAATTGTAAAATTCTAGAGGATTCGCAAGCGGGTCTTTGAATTTCATTCTTAGAAACCATTGTAGAGGCTTAGAGACTCTTACCCAGATCATGGCTGATGCATTTGGTAATCATTTCTCTGTTTTTATGAATGGTAGCTAAAAATCCAATTCTTAGGGTGTGATTATGTGTTTATTTGTCTAATTATCATATGGGTATTGTTGTTTGATGATGAAATAGTTAATTTAGTGTGGGTTTAATCATTAGTCGAGTTTTAATTTATGTATTGGAGTTGAAAATGCAATTCTAATTTTGAGTTCTTATCTTGCTTGAGAAAGAGGTTTTGGGACCAAAGCTTTTGATTAATGATTTGTGGTTATTGGGTTAATATGGGTTCAGCTCGAGAGAGTGAATATTAAATCCAATCCTGCCCATCTAGCTTGAGAAAGTGGATGTATTAAGGTTGTGGGCTGGTTATCTTGTTAAGCTTGTTGATGTTCGAAAGAAATCACCTGAGCCGTAATAGTTGTTCAAGATAAAACTATTGCACTTAAAGTCCGACCTACCCACAATGTTTCAGTAAATCATCGCTAGATTTCAATTACCCATATAGTATAATTAGCCTATAATCGATCACATTCCAAGAACTCCTCTATATATTGTTATTTCTCCCCTATTTTCACTGTTGTTTCAACTGTTCATTGCAAATCTAAACCCCCAATTTGACATTAAGTATCACCTTTTTAGATTTAATTATATGTTTTCGATAGTTTTTATTCCTATAATCGTTTAGAACACATTTTTACTCCTTCATTGAATTTTAGACACATACCGCTCCCTGTGGGTTCGACCCCAACTCTTCATAGGGTTTTATACTGCTTAACAATTGCTTGCAACGAGAATTGGAAGATGTGTGCTTGAAATGTTAATCAGTTCATGTTCATGGTGTGACGATCTTTATTATATTAGATCGAGATGCTCAGTTCACTTCTACCTTTTAGAGGACCTTTTAGGAGAAGTTAGGCACTCACATAGACCTTAACATAACTTTCCACCTATAGACTGATGCTCGGTTGGAACATACTATTAGGTTCTTGAGGGTATGTTGCAGGCATGTGTTTTAGAGTTTGGAGGTCAGTGGGATCAGTTGGTTCCCTTGGAAAAGTTTGCGTACAACTACCATTCTAGCATTTAGATTGCCCCATTTAGGCCTTATAGGGTATGGGTTGTCACTTTCTGATTGGTTGGTTTGAGTCCAGAGAGCCTAGACCGTGTGGCACAAACTTGTATCATGAGGTTTTGGATCAAGTGAGTGTGATTCAAGACAGGATTTGGACAACTCATAGTAGACACATAAGTTATGTTTATCGTATGAGGTGACCTTTGAGGTTTTCACTTGGTGATAGTGTTTTCCTCTATGTGTTTCCCATGAAGGGCGTGATGAGGTTTCAGAGTCATGGAAAAGCTTATCCCTATGTGTATGGGCTTTTGAGATCCTCCAAACAATAAGTGAGGTTGCATATGAGTTGTCTCTACCTCTAGTATTCTTAGATATCCACTCGGGTATCCATGTTTAGATGTTTCACCTGTATGCTTCTGATGAGTCTCATGTGATCCAGTATGATGCAATAAAGTTGGATCACCGTCTTACCTGCGTTCTAGAGTCATTCTTGTGGTTAAGGTCCGTTAGAGTCATTCTTGACTCTTACTTTCAAACGTAAAAGTCCTTTTTACTAGCGGATATTATAATGACCTTTTAGGTCATTTATGTGCTTATGCCTCCTACCCACCATTTTGAGCATTTTATAGCGGCCCCATGTCATTTATGACTTGTTGGGACTAACAGTTTGTTTACTTGGTCATTCATTTGGTTTTGTGCGAGTTTTAGTGTTTTGGAGCTACTGAATTTTAAATGGTCATTTTTTATCTAATGTTCAAGATGATAACCTCAAAATCCAATTTTGATTATTCTATTAGCTCTGGAAGGGTCATTTTAGGCTAGTAGCATAGTCGACATGACTCCCAAGGCTTTCGGTGTGAGTAACTACAATTAGGCATTTTAGCTTTCAAATTAAGGACTAAGTTTGACTTTAGTCAAGATTTTGAGTAAACGAGCTTAGATAAGACTTTTGTTAGCATGGTTAGCTCCATAATATTGAGTTTCATCTAAAATGACCCTTCGTTCGGATCCTGAGGCTTTCTGGCTAATTTTGAGCCCCCTTGTGGATATTTCCTTAAAATGAAGTTTGGGGGTGGGACCCACTTTTTGCCGAGATGACCTCCTATGGGAATTTTGACTAATCCATTAAGTCAAAAATATTAAATTTGGTAGGGTTGCATATCTCATTTGCGTGCATGGGTTCCGAATGTATTCAGACTACCTATCAAAGATTTTCAAAAAGCCAAAAACCAATTGGTATGCATCAACAAGTGCATGCCAAAATGGGTTTTGTATTTGCGGTCCCTTATCTGTGTTCATGGAGGCCAGGCATCCTGGTGGCCATATTTGCAGGGCCCTGGCCTCTTTCACGGGATTCACATTTGTGGGTCCCTACCACAATTTTGTGGCCCCAATTCTATCTTGGTCGTGATCATAGGGCCCTCACTGTGTTCGTGGTGGACCCTTTGTGTTCGTGAATGTCAGTGGTGGTCTATCTTTAATTATAAAGACAGACATGATCAACTTAGATGGCAATTTTCAAATAGTTATATCTTGCTCGTTATAAGTCCGATTAGGGTGATTTTAAGTCCCACCATCCAAAACTGTCGAGGCTATATTGGAGAGTGATCAAAAAGTGTTGGGCAACCTTCGTTTGAGGTGAATTACAATCCAAAGTTGTTGTTATAGTCCTTTAGTTGAGCTTAAATTAATGTTTTTGTATGTTGATTGTTTGTTAGTTTCAAAACCCCGAATTGCATTCTATTTCTAAACACAAGTTTGAGGCATTGATTAGGACCTCTTGATGGAGTCAATTTTGGTAAATTTCAGTGCGAGTCCCACAATTTCCCTTAGAGTGTACTAGCTAACTGCACAACTTTGATATATAAGATCCTCTTCTGAGTCGACACGCCCCTGGGTAACTCTTGCTATCTAGGTTGGGAGTGAACTAGTTGGCTGAGCGGCCTAGATTGATTGTCACTCTTACTAGCTGGGTTGGGAGTTGACTGGATACTATGGCTACTTGGGCTGGAGCCCGGCTGTCACTTCGTGGTACTCTTCTTTCAGTAGACTTAGCTATTTTGTGTACATATCGAGCTTATGGGGTTTATTTAAGTTATATTTAAACTTGCAGACGTGTATACCTTCTAGGCTTATATGGGTACAGTTAGGTTTAGTTAGCACTACTTAGATTTACTTGCGGTATGCTCGTGTGCTTTCTTTGATATCCACTTTAACCTTTGTTTATATCAAGATTCTATGTTTTCATATTTCCTTTACCTTTCTTGCTCAATCGGCCTACGATACCTACTAGGCACCTTTGTTTTGGTACTCATGCTACACTTCACCTTTTTGTGATGCAAGTCCTAGTACCTACTACTGGTGGTAATGGTCTGTGCCATCTTCAACAGCTTTTGAGATAGGAGACATGGGTTAGCACTTGGCGTCCTGGTTCAACCTGTCTCCTTTTGTATGTATGTTTAGCTAGTCTTTTTCCTTTGAGATGGTTTGTTGTGGTCCACTTTTGGGACTTGTATTTTCATATTCGATATCTATGTACTCATGACTTCCCGGTACTAGGAGGGAATCTCTTGTATACATATTTTTGCTTTCTTTCGTTCCTGTTTTATTTTATTGTCTAGTGTTAAATTTGTTTAGTTCTACCCTTATACCCATTACATGTCGTTTGAGGTACAATTTGGATTACTACTGGTGGTTTATAGTAGGTGTCATCATGAGTCGAGAAAACGGGTCGTGACATTATACTCACAACCCTTTATTGAGAAGATAAATACATGCCCATATCCACATTCAAAATTGAAGAGTTAAACACATCCATGTTCGTAGCAAGCTAAATAGAGATAATGTCCACGTGTGTTAGTAGAGGTTAGATGAGATTTAAATAGTGTCCACTTGAAGAAGTTTGAAGCAAGTTAAATCCACGATCACATCCATGCACATCCTCTCATCTTATGGATACTATATACTAAGATAATTTGAATTAAATGAGTCTGTATAAAATAATGATAAGGTTGACGAAATTTAAACCCATGATCCACGCTCGAGAATCAATGTCCATATTATAAATTAATTGTATGCCAAATATATGTCAAAACTTTCATTATAAGGAAGTAAAGTGCCCCGTCACATCCACAATGTTCATATCAATTTGAGCATGTCTCATCAAAGAAAAATTGTGAGTTTAAAAGAGAATTGGTTGGCTTGTGCTTTTAAGGGGAAACTTGTTCCTTGAGTGGATGCTTGTATTGATGCGTCCACATACTTCAATATCCCACTAAATACTTATCATTTGCCAAAGAGTTCAAGTAGTAAGTAACATAAAAATTTATTTGGATATTTGAAGGACAAACGACATCAAAAGGATCTCTTGTAGCTTTAAAGAATCAGGTGATTGTGAAGACTCAATTTGAAATATGATTTGACTTAATTAAAAATCATGAAATGCCAAAAAAATAAAAACAAAAATAGCAATTTAAGAAATTGTCCAATTTAAGGATAGTTAATTTGATACAGAAAAGAAAAGGAAGCCTTAAAGACTAAAGAGGCAATTAAGGTGACTCGAGAAAATTTACTCCAATTTCTAATTTTGGAGGCTTGGTTCTAAATATTTTCAAATAAGATATTATGGTAAAAACTTTATAGAAGTAATTTGTGCAATTTAAAAAAATTATTCCCCAATCTTTGATACTAGGACATTTGGGTTTTAAAAAATGGGAAGAAAAGGATTAGACAAACCAAAAACATTGAATTTTAAAATAAGAGTCGAATCATCCTCGGATTTCCTACGTATCCAACATGAATTAGGTCAGATGTAATTCATAAAATATAATATGAGAGCTTTTAAAATTTAAAAACTAAAGGGTCGAACCAGATAGAGGTTGCCTACCTATCCAAAAGGAAATCAGGTCGCACGTATTTCATACATACAAAACAAAGACTTGATAGATTTTAAAATAAAGAGACCGAACCCGATATTGGAACTCCCGGCGAATAAAGGTTGACATGCAAATCCAATTCTTCAACTCAGATCCAGGTTCAACAATCGAAACAATCAATGTTTCAGCAATATCTTCAATTACCACAACATGATCATCTTCATCTTCAAAGAACAAACTCTTGATCCTATCAACAATATCATCATAAGCAATTTTAGCAGACAAATCTGAAGTTTTGGTATGACAAGATTTTAAAAACTTAGATCAATGGTCGAAATGGGTTTTTGCAAGAAAATACCTTTTCCTTTTTTCTCAAGTGCATCCTTCACCTCCTCCTCAGTTGGTTCATATCCCAAACAAAATGTAAACTCAGTTTTAGGTAGTGCTACAGGCTTTACCCTTCCATTCAATGTTTTCCCTAATCCAAGTCTGATTTGGTACCCATTTCTTAGTATCTCATTAGCAACCATGATTGCGGCACATGATATTTTTTATTCTTCGACTTGACTCTCTTCACACACACTAGTTCCCATGCATGGTATGTCTCATCATCAAAACCTCATGTTTCCTCGATGAATAGAATAGATTGATCTTGATATATAGATGTGTCACATTCTTCATGTATTCATATGAATTGTTGATCCTGTTCAAATTTGACAGTCTAATGCAAAGTAAATAACATAGCTCCAGCCATATTCATCCAAGTTCATCCCATCAACATGTTGTATGTAATAAATATATCAAGTACTTGAAAATCCATGACAAACTGGACTGGCAAAATAAAATATGCTCAACTTTATTTCTCCCATGGGACTTCTCTTGGTTCTTTCAAAAGCTAGAACATTTTGTCATGGCCCAAAATACACCCTAGACGTAACATAGTGTATAAGACCCCGAGAGTCCCTATACAAGCCACTTGGCATACATCATACAATACAATAGAAACAAGAGAGTTTAAAAGTAGCATTTCATATAAAAGAGTTTGACACAAAATAGGGGAAGTCTAATCATAAGTCTCAAAGCCATCTATTACGTCAGAGGAGTGATTGAGACATAACTCATGCATCACATACAATATCCAAAAATAAAAGACATGAAAGCAATAAAAGAGTTCTCAGAACATGAGGACTCACCAATCTTCAATCTCTATATGGGATCACTAGCCATGAGTATGAGAGGTAGGAGTGTCAGACCCTACATTAGTGAAATAATGTAAGCAAGATTATGCATTAGTAGATAGAATGTACCAAGTATGATAGCAATGCATGAGAGTTATGATAGCAATTCATGAGATTTATGAGATCATGCTAAAAGGACTTAACATGAAATGCAATGACAAAGATAAATCATAAAATAACATGTTCGAAAACATAGTTCATAACCATTGTCAATGCAACCTAAACATCTTTAAAATACATTTGAGATTATTTGTGGGAGACTTACCTTTAACCGACATAGACTATTTGAGCTATAACATGAAATTCAGTGTCTATCCCACACCAAAAAGAGATGTCCTTACTTGCCAAGGTAAGAACCATGAACTTATAGCTTAAATGGATCCACTAGCTAATGTCAATCTAAGACAAACCTATAGTGACACATAGATATGGGACATGGGTATTCGCTCCTTGTCCACTTGGTTCTACGCATAAATCCCATGGAATATTCATTAATCTTAACTTGTCTTATCATTAAGGGACATAGGTAATCACCGCTTGTCTTATCATCCTTGGAAGGGAACATCAAGTAGCCAATCCAAGCTATATTTCATTAGAATAGCTCCTTAAATCTTGATTCAACTTATGTGAGAAAATATTTCAACCTTATGAATCTTTTATGTGAGAAAATCCTTTCATAATCATGTTTTTGAGTAATATGTGAGAAATCCTTTCGCAATAACAACAACAAAAACACAGATGCTTTACTCTAAAGCAACCTTAACTCATTTTCATCAATTTCATAAAGAAACATGCATATCTTCATAAATTCATCTTTTGTAGTTCAAAAGCTTCATCATATATTCATAGTATAGAAATCACGGATCATGAATGGGTTCAAGTGAATTCAACTTTAAAACATGCAATTATCTTAATTCATGCATAAAAAAAACATAAACAATCAATTAGATCATAATTGAAAGGAACCCATGAGATTGAATAAAACCCTAACTTCAATTTAAGATTCTAACTTGTAAAATTGAGAATTTAGGAACCCTATGGAGTAAGGGACTCCATAGGTGAATACTATCATACTTTGATGCCAAAAGCTCGTAATTAATGGGAATTTGGAGACTTGATCTTGAAACCCTAGCCTTCTTCTTCTAGCTTCTAGATAGAGAAATATCAAGGAAGATCTTGGAGGGATTTGGGGAAGTTTGAAGAATGATTTAGAGTAGTTAGATTTTAAGCTTAAAAGGATTATATATGGTCTAGGATTAGGGTTAAAATGACGTAGTATTGGGTTGAAAAGATTAGGAAAATGACCAAAAAGCCCTTGAAAATAACTGTCGAGCCCTCGCTGATGGATCAAACTTAGGGTCTTTAGGTCCAACTACAGATCGTCCTGGTCAACCGTAGGTGGGGTTAAGGGTGAATTTGGACCTTCAAACAACGAGACAAATTTATGGTCCGTAGGTCCACTTACGGACCGTGCATACAGACCGTAAGTCCCAACTTTTACCCTCAAAATTTCACTAAGTCTGAGACTCACCTACGAGACCTGTTTATGACTCGTACATTCAAAGACGGACCAACCTAGTGAACCGAAAAAAGGGTACTGGAACTCGACTTTTAAAATTTATTCACCTATCCACTTACGATTCCCACCTATAAGCCGTCGGTGGGGTTCGTAGACACATATACCAGCTCAGAAAGTTTTGCACTTTTCCTTCTTTTGAAATCCGAGGTGTTACATTATCTTCCCCTTGTGAATATTCATCCACAAATGGAATTCAAGACATCATAAGAAGAATAGGGAGAAGACCTAACAACTCAACATGATGCAATAACATAAATGCACATATCCAAGGAGGAAAAATTGACTATAAGATGAAGCATATTCAAAACATCATTTCATAAGACTTAAACGCAAATGATACTTAAATGCACACAAACATGGAGAAATCAATGAAGTCAACTCATTTTCTCAAAAGTCAAGTTTTCATGAGCATGCATGCATGAGAAATTATGAGAATGACTAAGATATAAGGATGGACCATGAAAAAATAAATATCTCAAGCTAGAGTGGGATCAGAGGGAAAAAGATGAGGATAACGGGACTTCATATCGGTCTTGTCCTCCCAAGTAGCACCCTCAACTTATTGATTCCTCCAAAGATCTTTCACGGAAACAACTTCCTTATTTCACAACTCAAGAAAGATTCTCCTGAACTTGCAAACTTTACAAGGGAATGATTAACATTTCAAAGACACTTCATTCAGTTCTCAGTGTCGACGATCGTTAGTCAGTATATAACCCAACCAACTGAGTTGGGGTTGATCCCACAGGGAGTAGCTTTCTTTGAATTCAAGTACGAAAGTATGACAATAATCTTTGCAGCTGAGAAACACAACACTTGAAAGTTTCACATTCAAATTTCAGGATGTTGTTACCAACCTACTTCAAATTATCAACAAGAAACAATTAGATAACTAGAGAACACTTGGGGGATTGACTAACTTATTGTCGAATTCAACTTAATGGGTGTATCTCATTACTGATAATGCTAATTCGCCGTGGGTAAAGTGGACTATAAGTAAGGCAACTTTCTCTCGAACAATTACCTTATTTGTGTTGAGTTCTCTCGAACCTCAACACGATCTATGATATGACCAGCCCACACTCTCATCAATCCACTCTCTCAAGCTGGATACAAAGGCTAGCTCTTGGACTTCAATTTCTCAAGATGAAATCTTCAAGACCCACTACTAAGGATGCAAATTACTACGTTGGTTTTGTATTTCTCTCTCGAGCAAGCACAAAACTCTGAAATTGATCACACCAAATATGCAATACGGAAGTTAAACCACCACAATAATTTAGACGCGCTCCAAATTAACACCAAAAATCACTAATCGATAACACCCATTTAGTAAAATTCAACAATCAGTCACATTGTCAAACCCCCAAGGTCAGGGTTTTAGCCAATCATAATGAAAAGATGAAATTCAATACCTGCCATGTTTTCCATAGCTGAGTAAATGAAATTCAAGAGTTAAAATTCACTAAAATCTTCTCTATTACAAAGTTCAAATGGGAAACTTTGCTAAAATCACTTGAAATCCACAATGGTAGTGTTTTTGCTCTCAATCTTTTGTTCCTCACCTTTTCTGAATGAATTCTCTCTCTTGCAAATATCAATTTATGCAAATCTGATGTGTGGCTATTTGGGACCAATTGGTGAGGTAAGTCGGGCTTCGCCGACCGTTCGGCGACTCATCGATTTTCCTTCGTCTCGCCTTCATTTTACACCTCTTCTTAGTCCAATCACGGTAACTTTAGGCGAGCTAGATCGGGATCGCTGAGTGATTTTGTGATGCGCCCTTTTTCTTTTCCTCTCGCGTATTAGCATTTATCTGGATCTCCATCAATACTTTTGGCGATCTGGTCATCCATCACCGATGCGATCTGGTCATCCATCACCGATGCGATCTGGTCATCTATTGCCGATGCGATCGGCGTCACGCCGAATGGAACTGATGCTCGCCGAAACTACCCCTAATCCAACCTCAGTATTATGTAACTTTTGGCGGTAGAGTGACATCTTGGCGAGTCACCGAGTGACATCGGCGATCATCAAGTTTGTTTTTCCCTTCTCTTTTTCGCTCACGTTGTCTCTATCGTCCATTTCTGTCCTAGGTTTGTTCCTCAATCCAAATACCTAGAAATCAAGGATTTTACATCAGTTGTTAGCACAAAATAAGCATTTGAAGACACTAAACCTATACAAATAAAGCCCTAATTAAGTCTAAGTCTCGGACTCATCTACACCCCCAACTTAAAATTTTGCTTGTCCTCAAGTAAACTCAAGTTCAGCAGTTCAAAAAAGATGTCTCAAACAGTGCTATACAAGAATCAATCATGAATGCACACAACAAGACTCAATTTACTTTTGCAAGGATCAATTGTGCATTGAAAGATTGAAGTTGTGACTCCTCATTATCAAAGAATCTCATGTTCATAATACTTGCTTCAAATGCAAGTTCAAGGTCAACAAAGGTACTCAAATACCCTCACACAAAGATGATTCCATATTCACACACAATTTTTCAACAATTTATAGCTCCAGAATCACAAACAACTCTCACACTCACAAAGATGAACACATGCATGACTCCACCCATAGGTTTGCCCTTATTTTCCAATCAACACTTGCTTCAGCTCACTCAAGATAAAAAAGGTCTTTTCAAAGCTTGTAACGAGGCTGAGTGCAAAGGTATGGTCATTTAGGCTCAGTGTCTGCTATCCTCACGAAATGTGGTGTGAACAACACTTCCTTTCCTTTTCTTTATCATTCTCATTCATGTTCGCAATTCACCTCACCATTCACTTTCCATGGAATACCGGACACCCCATTTGTTTTGCACTTTTCACAACTTTATCCCGCAACTTTTTCATTCATTTTATTTTTCATTTTTTTTTTGAATGGAGGGGTTCCATCTTTCTCAAAACCATGGGTCAAGGGGGACTTCTTTGCATTTCTTGATTTACCTTCTCTTTTCACCACACCCCCAACTTAGGCTTGGCCTAAGTTGGCTATTCAAACAAACCACACTTCATGAGGATTATGGGTGAAGGGTTAAAAAGAGGTCTCATGTGCATCAAGTTTCTTCCAATAAAAGGCTAAGGCTCAAAGGGTGCTCAAGCAAAGTTCACACACTCACAAGGTAGGCCACAAAAAAGGGTTATAATGTCAAATTGTTTCACTCTTTAAAATTATTTCATAAGATCATTTCAAGAGCTAGCATCACTTATTCAACCGGACCAACGGGGCAAATTGTAGGTGTCATCACACAAGGCATTGGCACCAATATCAAACAAGACTCCACACTTTCGCTAATGTGCAATGCTCATCACAAGAGACTCACTTTGATAATCTGCTAGTCACAATGAGATGCAAAAGTTCACTTATTGTCTACGCAACTTCATTTGGCCTCATCGTAGCCGCACATTCATTTTTGTTTGATTGAGAACACCATTCAAGTCATCGGTATTGATCATAAATGATATTCAAATTTACATAAGAACAGCTGATGATTTCACAAATTGGACTCATTTACGGATATATTTTGATAGAATTAGTGTCCTCAAATGCATATTTTGTCTCAATATCTGATGAAAACCCTTAAGTTTAAGGTATTTGGAGTTTGAGGCAAAGCATGGACACTACTTGGCAAGAGGGAACAAGGCGGCTGAAATTAACTAAGAAATCAAGGCCTGAAGATTGCTGAGCCCAGTTGGTGAGTCGACGATTGGCCTGGAGATCGCCTTTTGTTCCAGTGTGCTGAGCCTTGAAGGGAAATATTATGTTGGTGATGAAATGAAGCAGTCAATGTGTTGCCGAGTAGTTTCGTGAAGCAGTACTATATCGCCCAATGACTCAAAGCGCAAAGATGCTAAAGGATAAAACAAGAAGGCGATGAAATCGACCAAAATGTGGATCGCCGAGTGTATCGGTGATCCCGACTAACTGCACCGAGTGATCCGTTGCAACACAAATTTTCAAACACTATAAATATTTGTTTAAATTGTTAACTTAGAAGGAATTTATAGACAATTATTATTCAGACTTAGAATATTTTCAGTTTCAAGTTTTAGAGGGTTTTGGAGACTTTGTTCTAAGACCTTGAAGATTCAAAGGGTTTCAACTCCAAAAAATTGGACGTGGGTCTCGAAGATTCTTCACTTTTGACGTGTTTTAAGACTTAATTCTTCATACCCAGTTGATTGAAACTGATATTGGTATTGTTTTTTTTACCTCTTTTACATGTCTAGCTACAACCACAATTCTTGGGGTGTGATTTTGTGAATATGGGTTAGATTATCTAATGGGTCTTGCTTGTTGATGGTTTATTTGTTGTTTAAATGTGATTTTGTTTAGTAGTTGTGTATGAACTTAATGGTATTGTAGTTGAAAATACGATTTCATCTTAATGTTTTTGGCTTGCTCGAGAGAGGTCGTAAAACTAAGACTACTAAATTGATAGCCGGTGGTATTGGGTCGACATGGGTTTAGCTCGAGAGAGTGAATCCTAGTCCTTTTCCCACACATTCAGCTCGAGAGAGTTAATGGGCTAAGGTGGAGGCTGTGCTTAATGCAGCAACTCGGTGTTCGAGATAAACCAAGTTGATTCGGGGTAAGTTGCTCGAGAGAGAATTTACCCCACTATAGTCTAGCCTAGTCACAAATGTTCAACAATTTACCATAAAAAACATGTACTCGATAGTCTAGTTTATCCCGTATTCCTATCACATCCCAAGAATCTTGTCTCCATATCTCGTTTCCTTATATTTTTGCTATTTTTAGTTGTTAATTAATACAAATCCCCCATTGATAATTATCGGTTGCATCACCCCTTAGATTTAGTATGTTTTTAATCGTTAATATCTATAGCTATGACTAATTATTACTAGATTTAACTTTTTTATTATTTCTCAAAAACACTCATGTGGGAACGATCCCAACCCTTGGTTGGGATATATCACTAAATACGATCGTATGACACTTAAACCGAAATAGTGTCAATTGATTACGTCCTTAAACATCAAAATGGCGCCGCTGCTGGGGAGTGGTTATTTGAGAATTCTTAGTTTAGTAAAATTCTTTTAATATCAGACGTGGAAGACCAGTGCAAAAGTTAAGAGAGGTACATACCCCCTCATAAGAGGAAAAGGTCTAGAAACAGGAAGAACAATAGTGTCGAGGACACACTACAAGTAATTCTCCAAAAGATCACCGAACAAGATCAAGTGCTGGAAGAGATGAAGGAGAATATTGAAGTGTTGAATCAGATGATTGGCTCTCATTCTATATCTATCCATCTGAGTAGGACACTCATGAGTTATGCAGTGCCTCCTCTCCACTCAAATGAACTATGTGGGTTACCTGGTAACACTAGGGCCAACCCCAATGATGGAGACTGAGGAAAGACTTGCGTCGGGCCACAACGTTAAATAAGGCGCTTCTTGGGAGGCAACCCAAGGTCTTAAATGCTTTGTGTTTGTTTTAGAAATAATGATATGTTGATTGTGCAGGTCAAAGTGTGGAGAGTGTGTGGAAATTACGTTTGGCGAACTAAAATTCCATTCAGTGAATCACCGACCAGGTCAGCGACCACGATTTAGACCACCATCTTAACCCCCAAGAAAATGAAGGTCCTGTAGAAATCGGCGGGGTAAGTGACCATTTGGCGCGTCGCTGAGTGGATCGGCAGACATGACTAACATCGCCGAATGGATGCAAACTGGGCGGTTATATATGGCCAAAGGTTTTAAAGTTTCATACTCCTCACTTTCCCTCGCTTTTAAGATTCACAAACTCACACCAAGTTAGTATTTTCAATATTCTTGCTTTCAATAAGTATTTTGGTTGTTGATTGGTGCTTGAAACTAGGATTTCTCTACTGCCTAACATTTCAAACATATTGTAATCGGCATCTAAGGTTGGTTTCCGAATCCCGAGTTTACTTTCAAAAAATTTGTACTCATTTCCAATGATCATATCGTCTTGTCGTGTGCTGGGCCTCTCTGATAGGATTAGATTGTTTAGATACAAATTTTAAGTTAATAATCTTGCTCATATTGTTTTGATCATCAAATGTCTGTCAATTTGTGCTTTTAGATGAATGCAATTTTATGAGGTTGTGCTTGCGTGTTGTTTAGATTGGTTGGGTGAAGTCTAAGTAACCCGTATTTGTGCTAATTGAAGTATATTGGTCAATGATAGAATGGGTGACACCCTTCTAAAAGGCAATTGTCGTCAAATGGCCAAATTTGGCAAAACCGGAAGAAGTCTGAGTATTCTGGGGTAATGGGTGCTATGGGTCTGAGCCTAATTTAGTTATTGCATGTTTTGATTTTGTTTTCGGGGGTTGCGGGGTTGAATTCGAGAAGGTGGATTGAAAATAGGCACGTTAGGCCGTTTGGCGAGATGGGTCGAGCTCATCGAACCACTCGACGGTTCGCCAAATCACCCTTTATCACCTTAAATTTCATGTTATATGTGTTGTTTGATTCTGTAACTTTCGGCGAGAAGCGTGAGGTTGCCAAAAAGCACTCGGCGACTTGCCGAAAGTATTCTTGATCACCCTTTATCTGCACCCCTAAACCCTTTTCTGCACTGTAACTTTCGGCGGACAAACCTTTGATCGTCGAAAGTAGTTGGCAATTTGCCGAAAGGGCCTTCCCATCGCCGACTTGCAATAATTTTTGAACCAATCCATTCGGCAATCCCGATCTAGCTCGCCAAAGAGGTTCGGTGACTCGCCGACTGGATTGGCGAGTCTGTCTTAAGTCAATTTTTTGTGCTTCAGTGTGATTATTATTTAACCTGTCTTTAATGTTTTGCAGATATGGTTCGGACTAATCTAACCACGCCACCACAGAATAAAGCACGGGGCATCACTATAAACGAACGGGGATTAGGTCCTCCAAAGAAGAGAAGGCAAGAACTCCCACCGGGAGATAAAGGCAAAAGAAAGAAGCATATAGCTAAGAAAGGAGCCACTGACAACCAGGCTGAGTTGTCTGAACTTGAAGACGAGCAGCCATTGATTTCCCGAAGGGATGAGATCCTGGCTAGATCTTAAACCGCGTCCATGAGAGTCCCTTCAGATGCCATTCCTCCAGGAACCGACTCAGTGCCATCTCAAGCACCTCCTGTGATCCCCATGCCTCATATCATCCCTCCTCCTAGGCTCCATAACAGATTAAAATGTGATGGTTTACGAACCATCATTGAGGAAAAGCTACTTTCAACAGAAGGGTTAGAGAGGAAGTATTCAGAAGTGAGTGAGACCCTCCACTACCATGAGTTTGAGAAGATCACCAGTCCCCGAGGCCCTTACATTCCTACTTGGGTCTGAGAACCCAAATGAGGCGATCAAGAAAGTCGTGGGCCTCGTAGTAACCGCATACGACAACTCTGTGGAGCTTTTTGGGTCGAAAACCTATTCAACGCTATACAACTTATGTGGAGTTGGTGCCCAAGAGCAAGAAAAAGGCGAGCGAATTCAGACCGGTGAAGTCGGTCATGGTCAGAGGGAAGGACGTTGGGTGCGTCAGTGAATATATTAACACCGTTTTGAATAGACCGCTGCACTCTGCACTTCCTTACGAGGGGTTGCCCATTGCTCAGTCCCTGGATGACTTGAAGGGTTGGTTGGATCCTCCGATTTCTGACACCACCTCGAGGTGGATGAATGTAGGGGGCCCTATTGAGAAGATGGAATTGAGCATTGCTGCTAGGTTTTGGTTTGGCTTTATCAGCAGCGCCATAATACCATCCCAGAATGAGTCCATTTTGAGCCATCCGAAAGTAGCTTACTTTGGTTCTATCATGTCTAGGAGACGCATCGACCTGGGACTACTGATTTCACAAGAGATGGCCATGAGAGGCAAATAGAAACAAACTTCTATGCCATTCCCAGTGAGCTATGCCGGCGTGCTAGAGTATCCTTGGAAACTATGATATATATTGAGTTCACCCCTTCATCATCTACTAACATACGCTATATTGAGGCCGAGTAAAGATGAGAGGAGGTGGATAGAAGGAGAGCAACTCTGGTAGACATTTCTTCAGATATAGATGTTGACTCGTTACCTGCAGAGGCATCTTTGCCTACTCCGACCTCTGGACCTTCAGGTACATCCGGTCCTTTCTCTTCTTCATAGGCCCCAGGTGTTTCCTCCTCCTCCCAACCTGTCAGGATTACTTAGGCCATGATCCTAAATATGGGGAATTTGGCCCAATCAGCCGATATGCGGGAAACCCGACTCGAGAGATCCATCCCTGGGATAATCAAGAGGGCCATACTTGCTGCACTCACCCCCCCTACAAACTTATGTTGATGAGTTGACTGTGAGAGTCATAGCTTGTGAGAGCAAACAGGGGGAGGCCTCTGAAGTGACAACTTTAAAAGCTGAAGTAGCAGATCTGAGGAAGGATGTAGACTATCTAAAGTCTACGGACTTCAATTCATTAATAGGGGCTGATGATGATGAAGATACCCCAGAGACTTCAATGATTCCTCCGGCTACCACCGGAGAAGTACAAAGGGATGGCATAGCAGATAAGGAGTCGGATGCAGAGACCGACGAGGAGAAGATGGCAGTGCATGATGATGAGATGATAGAGAGCCGAGAGGAGAGCATATTTAGAGATTTACCAGATATGGTGGAGATGATTGTGCAGCCGGTGATCCAGACATCACCGACTGAGACGTCCACAGCAGATCCTAGTGGATCTGGCACTGCTATTTCTTCTGAGGTTACTCCGAGCACTGAAGCCCAAGTCCAGATTGATACACTAGGCACTAAAGCCCCGACAGATGGAGAGACTGCATAGACATGATCCCCTCTTTACCTCCTTCTCTATCTTACTTTATTTTTACTTTTGGATTTTATGTTATTTGCATTTGAGGACAAATGATTTTTGTTTGTGGTGGGGTGAGGCCCACCTTTGGGCATATTTGTTTTGTTATTTTTGGGTTGAAATCTATAATTATGCTATACACTTCTTTTTAAGGAAGGCTTGAGCTTGTAGCTCCGTGTTTTAAAATTGTAAATGATTTTGACCCTTTCAAAAAAATTTGCCACCTCTTGAATGTGGTTTTTATTTGGCAAATTTGAGTCTCGGTTTCGATCAATACCGATGACTTGAATAGTGCTCATAATTGAATGAACATGTATGTACGGCTATGATGAGACCAATTGAAGTTGCATAGACAATATGTGAACTCTTTACATCTCGTTGTGACTAGCCAATTATCAAATTGATTCTCTTGCGATGAACGTTACACACTAGCGAAAGTGTGGAGTCTTAGTTGACTTTAGTTTCGACGCCTTGTGTGATGAGCCTACTGTGAACCATGCATGATAACACCTAGAATTTTCCCCGTTGGTCCGGTCGACTAAGTAAGGCTATCTCTTGATATGATCTTAGGCAACTTCGAAGAGTGTGAGCCAATTTGACATATACCTCTTTTGTGGCCTACCTCGTTAGTGTGTGAACCTCTTTTGAACACCCCTTGCGCCTTATCTTTATTTGGAAGAAACTTGATGAAAACTAGACCTCTCTTAACCCACTACCCTTAATCCTCTTGATTTGTGGTTGATTGAATAGCCAACTTAGGCCAAAAGAGTAAGTTGGGGGTGTGGTGAAAATATAAGGGCTAGTCAATAAGTGCAAGGAAAGTCTCCTTTTACCCATGGTGTTGAGAAAAATGGAACCCCTCCATACAGAAAAAAAAAGAAGATAAAAAGAGAAGAAAAGAATCAAAAAGAAAAGTTGTGGAATAAAATATAAAAGAAATGGGGTTCCCGAACAATCCATGGAGAGTGATAATAGGGATGACTTATGAACACCAACGAAATTGATGAAAGAAGAGGAAATAGAGTGTTGTGAGAACCACATTTCATGAGGATGAAAGTCACTGAGCCTAAATGACCATACCTTTGAACTCAGCCTCATTACAAGCTGTGTAAAAACCTTTTTTTATCTTGAGTGAGCTAAAACAAATGTCGATTGGAAAATATGGGTAAACCTATGGGTGAAAGCATGCATAGTGTTCTTCATTTTGAGTGTGAGCGTTGCATTTGATTCCGAAGCTTTATATGATTAAACCTTTGTGTGTGGAAATGGATCATCTTTTGTGTGAGGGCATTCGAATACTTTTTTTAAGCTTGAACTTGCATTTGAAGGAAGTATTGCGAGATTGATAATCTTTGGTAATGGTGTGTCACAACTTGAATCTTTGGGTACACAATTGATCCTTGCTTGAGTAAATTGAGTCTTGTTGTGTACATTCATTATCGAGTCTTGTGTAGCACTGATTGAGACATCCTTTTTGAATAGCTGAACTAGAGTTTTACTTGAGGACGAAGCAAAATTTAAGTTGGGGGTGTTGATGAGTCCACAAATTGGACTCATTTAGGGCATATTTGGATAGAATTAGTGTCCTATAATGCATATTTTGTCTCAATATCTGATGAAAACCCTTAAGTTTCAGGTATTTGGAGTTTGAGGAAAAGCATGGACACTACTTGGCAAGAAGGAACAAGGCGGCTGAAAAGAACGAAGAAAGGAAGGCCTGAAGATCGCCGAGCCCAGTTGGTGAGTCACCGATTGGCCTAGAGATCGCCTTTTGTTCCAGTGTGCTGAGCCCTGAAGGGAAAGATCAATTTGGCAATGAAATGGAGCAGTCGGCATGTCGCCGAGTAGTTTCGCAAAGCAGTACTATATCGCCCAACGACTCGAAGCGCAAAGATGCTGAAGGCTAAAGCAAGAAGGCGATGAAATGGACCAAATAATCGGCGATCCCGACTAACTGCGCCGAGTGATCCGCTTCAGCACAAATTTTCAAACACTATAAATACTTGTTTAAATTGTTAACTTAGAAGGAAGTCATGGACAATTATTATTCAGACTTGGAATATTTTCAGTTTCAAGTTTTAGAGGGTTTTGGAGACTTTGTTCTAAGACCTTGAAGATTCAACGGGTTTCAACTCCAAGAAATTGGATATGGGTCTTGAAGATTCTTCACTCTTGACGTGTTTTAAGACTTAATTCTTCATACCTAGTTGATGGAAACTGATATTGGTATTGATTTTTACCTCTTTTAGATGTGTAGCTAAAACCCCAATTCTTAGGGTGTGATTTTGTTAATATGGGTTAGATTATCTGTTGGGTCTTGCTTGTTGATGGTTTATTTTTTGTTTAAATGTGATTTCATTTAGTAGTTGTGTGTGAAGTTAATGGGATTGTAGTTGCAAATACGATTTCATCTTAGTTTTTTTCGCTTGCTCGAAAGAGAGGTCGTAAAACTAAGACTACTAAATTGATAGCCGGTGGTATTGGGTCGACATGGGTTCAGCTCGAGAGAGTGAATCCTAATCATTTTCCCACACATTCAGCTCGAGAGCGTGAATGGGCTAAGGCTGAGGTTGTGCTTAATGCGACAACTCGGTGTTCGAGAGACCGAGTTGATTTGGGGTAAGTTGCTCGAGAGAGAATTTACCCCCACTATAGTCTAGCCTAGTAAAAAATGTTCAACAATTTACCATCACAAGCATGTACCCGATAGTCTAGTTTATCCCGTATTCCTATCACATCCCAAGAATCCCGTCTCCATATCTCATTTCCTTATATTTTTGACATTTTTAGTTGTTAATTAATACAAACCCCCATTGATAATTGACGGTTGCATCACCCCTTAGATTTAGTATGTTTTTAATCGTTAATATCTATAGCTATGACTAATTAGAACTAGATTTTATTTTTCTATTAGTTCTCAAAACCACTCCCAGTGGGAACGATCCCAATCCTTGGTTGGGTTATATCAGTACACGCGATCGTATGGCACTTGAACCGAAATAGTGTCACTTGATTACGTCCTTAAACATCAACAACCACAATTAAAAACACAAGAGGTGGCAATTTTTTTTTAGAAGGGTCCAAGCACACAAAGAAACTCACTAAGCACACAAAGGAACTCACTAAGCACACCCCTCCATCAAAAACATTCAACATTGTCCTCAATGTGAGTAGAGAATGGACACTCCCATAAATAAAATCAGAATAAAAATAAAAGCTAACAAATAGAGATAAAATTCTACTATGTAAACATGCAGAGCAAGGTGACGAGGAATCTTCACTAAGAGCCCGTTTGGCTAGAAAATGAAACAGTCGCCGAATGCTTCGACGGTGCGCACAATGGTCCGAATATCGCCCTTAGTTCCAGTGTGCGACACTCTCAGAAAAGGAAAATCGGCGGAGATGAAGGAAATCGCCGAACAGGTCGGTGCTTCACATAATGGTCTTGTAACATCGCCGAAAAATTATTGGGTTAAGCTATCAACATTGAAGTAAAAGGGCGGGAAAAATCGGGTCGCCTAAGCACATTGGAAATTCTCCGAGTGATGAAGGTCTACCACTGAATGTTACAGTATCTCAACTCCATTTTTGAAGTCGCTAAGGCGGGCTATGTCGTGCTCACTGAACGAATTCAACGATCGACCAATAGTATCTTTTTCTCACACAATATATTGCACCTGCAAAATCAACACACATTATTTAAAACACTAACACTTGGGTTGCCTCCCAAGAAGCACCTTAGTTAACGTCATGGCACGATGGGGAAATGCTCTCAAGCATTTTCCAGGTACACCACCTCAATCAGAGAATCTCTAGCACTCGCCAAAGTATAACTTCAAGTGTTTCCCATTCACCTTGAATGCAAGTCCTTCTTGACCTTCAACTTTGATGGCACTATTTGTGAATACTCGTGTCACTCTAAACGACACTGACCAGTTGGACTTGAGCTTTCCCAGAAAGAGTCGAAGTCGAAATTTATATAGTAACACCCAGTCTCCCACTCTGAACTCCCTCTTAAGGATTTAAGAATCATGCTATTTCTTCATCTTTTCCTTGTAAATGGATGAACTTTAGGAAGCCTTGAACCTGAATTCATCCAACTCATTTTACTGCTCCACTCTCTCCTTTGAAGTCTTCGTCCAATCCTGATTTAGAGCTTTCAATGCCCATAATGCTTTGTGTTCCAATTTGACTTGTAGATGACAAGATTTACCGAACACTAGATGATACAGAGACATACGGTTCGGTGTTTTGTATGCGGTACGATACGCCCATAGCGTGTCATCAAGGTTTTGAGACCAACCAGTCCTATTAGAATTCACTGTCTTGGCCAAGATCCTTTTGATCTCCCGGTTTGACACTTCAACTTGGGCTTTTGTTTGGGGATGATACAGAGTTGTTACTTTGTGTGTAACTCCGTTCTTACTCAATGCGGCTGAGAACCACTTGTTGCAAAAGTGGGATCCCACATCACTAATAATAGCCCGCGGAGTACCAAATCTAGAAAAGATGTAGCGTTTCAGGAATTGAACAAAAAAATTCCCGTCATTGTTTGGAAGTGCCATGATACGTCCAAACTTACACTTCAAATAAGAAGTGTAAATGGTCGATGTCAATTTACAAAACTCAACTAGAGTTGAGGTCGATCCCATAAAGAATTTCTTTACAGATATGGTTTCACTGTCACGTTTATTCGATTGTTGTTATTATCTCCTACACAAATAACAACGGAAAGTAAATTGGGTATTGTTGAATTGTTATAATTACCAAAACTTGCAATCAAAATCCAGACTCAAGACTAACAAACTATTTCGTTGTAAGATTGATTCAATTATTTAAGAGAAATCAGGATTGTGTTCACCATAACATTAGTTCTAGTTTTCTCCCGTAATTTGAGTGTTAGGCAAATCAATGTTTACAGAAACCTTGTGAGTTAAATTTATCTAATGCTTCTTAGCCTAATCAGATAATTATCACTCATGTTCTCTCGACCTTGGAGTGTTACTAACATTGAACCTCGCTTGAAATGATATGGTGTTAAAGATTTTTCCTCTCGAACTCAAGCTTTAAATCCAATTTGTTAACGTAATTCAGCTTTTTCCTAAATGGTATTTTTCTCTCGAACAAATACCAGATACACGCTCGTCTAATGCGTGCACTCACTAGACTAAAATGATATTGAAAGCTAAAAACTACAGGTTGTACAAACAGACTGCCTTTTCCTCGTTTTACAAAATCGCAACTAGAATATCGTCATAGATCCCACAGCCCCAGTCGTGGTATTGAGCCACTCATTCTTTCACGTAAACAATCAGTAATTAGGGATGAAAACATAGTGAGAAAGACTTCTGGAAATAATTAGCAAATCAACAACCACTTTGATAATCTGATAGTCTGAATTCAAATTTCCAACTGATAACAATAATCCAAAAATCCAATTATCGAAAACTAAGAGTAATACTCTCTTCTTCGTCGCCAAAACGTCAGATAATAAAAAATAATCCAAAAATGACCTAAAGTAATTCAAAATGGACTGTTTAAAAAAAGTCTCTAATCGAACTAGGACTAAACTATCGGGCCCTTCCACGGCCATTTCCACGACCCGTCAGGGGGTTCACGGTCCGTGAAGCCCTCCGTGTTCTTTCCTTTGAGACTCTCCAAAGTTGGGTCTTCAACACTTGACCCTGGAAACTCTTCAAGATCACCAAGACAGACCGTACTGAGGACCACGGTCTTGAGGCTTTCCGTGGTCTTCACTTGGGCTAGACTGCATTCCAGCTTTCATCACTTTCAAAACTGGATCCACTTCATGATCAACTCCACGGATCGTGATGACGACCACGGCTCGTATAGGTACCCGTGGTCCTAACTTTGCCACGATCAATTGTAACTTCTTTTCCCCTTCACTGGTTCATTACCACGGTCTGCACCACCATCCGTAGTGATGAACACGACCCATAAGATCGCCCATTGTCTATACTTGTAGTTTCACTTATTTTTCATCTTTGCCATCTTCTTTCACTTCCATTTGTTTCACATGTACAAACACTACCAAACACATTATATCCACTTAAATACACTTGATTCTAGTATTAATCCTTAGTTTTCAAGCATCAAATGTACCAACATTGTGGGGCACATCAACACCCTCAACTTAGAAACATTACTTGTCCTCAAGTGATGAAACATCAGTATAAACACCCCTCAAATTATCTACAACTTTTGACACTATGCAGCATCTATTTCAAGCATAATTTGTATCCCAAACCTCTGAATCTAACATATAAGGATCAATACATGACATATCATTACTCACAGTCGATCATGCTTATATCTGCGAAATTTCAGCTCACACAATCTACTTTCAAAAGCAACCACTATGTCCTCACACCAAAGAAGTCCCTCGCTCATAATGGTAGGGACTGAGTACTACGCTCACACTTTCAATGAACTTCTAACGCTAACAACAAACTACCATAGGCTTGCCCTTGATTTCTACGCTTTATCTTTCAAACACCCTGAATAGGATCACTGTAGGACTTTATTGGCTTGTAACATAGACTCGAGGCTAGGGAATGGATATTTGGTTTCGTCAGTGACTAATCCCTTGGTTTTCCAAAGTTTCATTTTCACATACTCTTTTCTGAGTGATTCCCTCTTTTTCTTTATTTCAATCTGATGCAGTAGCTATTATTTTCTTTTTCTTTTTCTCTTCTTCTTTTTCTGTTCCTTTTTTTTTATATGCAATTTTGATATGCACTTAGCTCACTGGTTGAACTTTCTTTTCCTCTTTTTCTATTCCGTTCGAATTGCAGTCATCCTCGACTTAGGCTTTTGGCCTGAGTTGAGATATCGTACCTTCGGAGAACCAATGATGTGATACATGTTGGGTAAGAACAAACACTGATTTAAGGCTCAAATTGGGTTCAAGTGATATGCTTTTCCTTCGGTTATTTTATTTTTGCTTTTTTACTGGTTTAACAAAAATGGCCTACTGATCCTTTCCTATCCGTTTATTCTCAAATTCAAGCAAGACTACTTAGGCAAGTTCTAGTTTTTGCTCCTAGTGTTAGACTTTATTCAAAACTTACACACACTACACATGATTGCATTGTTTTAGTTTCTTGGTTCACTAATTAATTGATCAAATTATCCATGTTCAACATATTGGTATCTAAGATGTCATCTAAAGATACTAACAGTCAAACTTAGTTTTAGGTCCTCAATTTTCACAGATTAGTTTCTGCACAACTCAACATACAAAACACCCAAAACAGTAATACATAGAGACAACCTCTATTTTTCTAACAGCTACGGCATGTTACTCACCACCCCCTCCCCAAATAAAATGGACTTTGCCCTCAAAGTCGATACAGAAAAATATGACACACAGGCTATAAAGAGGGGTCATACCTATGGCGCTCTAGGCGCCGGTCATCGGATCAACATTGGAACCCTTATCATTGGGTGCACTCTCAGAACTCGGGACCTAAGCAGTTCGGTCCTCACTAGGCGGAGCGAGTGCTCCACTACCAGAAGCTCTAACTAAGGCTGCATCGTGATGTTGCTGTTCAAGGGCTTCCTTTTCCCAAGCTTCCCTCTTTGATGCTCGACGAGCTTTCTTTTCTTGCCTTCTTGCCTCTCTGGCCGGGTCAGTAGGGGTCTCCTCATCAAGTTCTCCAGCTTTGTGTTTTCTCTTGCCGGACTTACTCGTGGGGGGTTTTCCCCAAAGATCATCAATTGATTGAGTGGAGGGTGCCTGATTTAACATTTGCATCAACGACTCTGGCATGACTGAAGTGGGCACCTGTACTGGCTTTTCAGCCAGCTTAGCAATCTGAGTGCGCATCTCGGCCAACTGGGATCTGAACTCTTTAGTATCTGCTAAATCAGAAGCCTGGAATCGATCCTGAACAAGGTTCTCCAAACCATCCATTTTGCCCTTTAAGACCGATAGTTCCATCCTCATCTCATCTTTGATCTCATTTTTCACAGCTAACACCTTCATCTCTATCAGCTGAGGCATTCGGAACACAATCTGGTCTACCAATGTCCTGGTCTAGCGCTGATCTGCAACTAATTTCTCAAGAAAAAGCATAGGGATAGTGACAAAGGTACCTGGAGCTTGGGAGGTCAAAGCTGGAGGTGGTGGTGCCTCTGTGGAAGGTTGTGATGACTCTCCATGTTCTAGACCTCTATCTGCATGTGGGATATCAATTTGGACATGTAGAACAATAGCTAAAGTACTCACAATGGAAGACTTCATGCCAAAGAGATGGTTCGCGACATCCTTCATTTTAGAAACCTGGGTTAGTCTGAATGCCTCACCCGATCTGTCAATGAGGCTGTTCGGAGGAATATTTGCTCCATAACATAATTTCCCTATCAGACAGGGAAAAGGAAGTACATCTCTCTCATTTAGTGCCCTGTCACTCATCTCGATTGCTATTATCCATCCCGCATTGATCGGGTAACCAACCATAAGACAGGCTACTAACGAGGCTAGGGAAGGTGACAAAGTATTATCATTAGCTATCGGTGGCAATTGTGCTCGGATGACAGCCTACCAAACCGTGGCCGAAAAAGACAACGAAGCTTTAGTGATGAGTGTTGGAGTTATGGTGACCCAAACTGCATTTTCCCCATTTATGGAAATCGTCTTCGCAATCCAGCGTAAAACTCTTTCTTGAGAAGCCGGATCTTCCATCGTAGCATCACTGGTAACCTCATGATGTTTTCCCTCGAAAATACCAACAAATAGTAAATTGGGAATGGTTGAATTGTTATAATTACCAAAACTTGCAGTCAAAATCCAGGCTCAAGAGTAACAAACTATTTCGTTGTAAAATTGATTCAATTAATTAAGAGAAACGAGGATTGTGTTCACCATAACATTAGTTCTAGTGTTCTCTCGTAATTTGAGTGTCAGAAAAATCAATGTTTACAAAAACCTTGCGAGTTAAATTTATCTAACGCTTCTCAGCCTAATCAGATAATGATCACTTATGTTGTCTCAACCTTAGAGTGTTACTAACATTGAACCTCGCTTGAAATGATATGGTGTTAAAGATTTTTCCTCTCGAACTCAAGCTTTAACTCCAATTTGTTAACATAATTCAACTTTATCCTAACTGGTATTTTTCTCTCGAACAAATACCAGATACATGCTCATCTAATGCGTGCACTCACTAGAATAAAATGATATTGAAAGCTAAAAACTACAGGTTGTACAAACAGACTGCCTTATACTCATTTTACAAAATCGCAACTAGAATATCGTCATAGATCCCACAACCCCAGTCGTGGTATTTAGCCACTCATGTTTTCATGTAAACAATCAGTAATTAGGTATGAAAACAAATTGAGAAAGACTTACGAATAACTCCATTTTCCCCCGGATTTGAATAACCTGAGGAAGAACCCTCCTCAAGTCTAAACACTCCACATTTCCCCTTGGGCTTTCCCACATTATCCATCATATGCTCTTGTAATAGCTCCATTTGGGTCAACATCTTCTTGATGTTTTCATCCCTTTCTCTTTACTTATCAAGTTGTTCTTGTGTGATTCTAAAACAAAAAAGGAGAGACTCGATCCTCTTAAGTGTACCAAGCTCGATTTATTTTCATCATGTCATCAAGAAGAAATGAAGCCACCTTAAATGATTGCAACATTATTCCTCCTCCTACCAATTGATCAGCTACTCCTTTATTAACCGAATCAAGACTCTAGTAAAAATATTAGAGTAGCAAATCGTTTGGTAGCCCGTGAGTTGGGAATTTAAGTAAGAGTTTCTTAAACCTCGCCCACGTTTCATGGATGGGTTCACCCTCCCATCACTTGAAACCTTGAATGTGATATCTAAGTTTCATCATCCTTGATGGGGGAGCGAATTTTGCATTGAATGTTATAATCAGCTCCTCCCATGATGTGATGGAATTGTTTTGCAGCTCAGCGAACGACTTGCTAGCCTCCCTCGTCAAAGATAGCGGAAATAACTTAAGCTGGATTGACTATTGTGACACATTCTTGAATGAAAATGGGTTGCACACCTCTATGAAGTTTCTTACATACTCATGCGGGTCTTCATGTTCTATCCCTCCTTAGAATCCCCTCATTTGGAGGAGATGAAGAGTCGTGCTAGTGACCTCAAATATTTCATTCCCATCAGTTTGCGGTAAGCGAATTGCACCCATCTCACTGGGTTGAGACGGGTTGTAAACACTATTTGTATCGTCAATACCATCTCGATGATATGCTTGGCTACCATTCACCTTTTCATCACTCATTTTCACTACTATTTAGTCCAACCAACACTACGAAATTCAGTCTAAGCCGATTCAACTACAACCAAAAAATACATAAGTCAAAACTTCGACTAAAGAACTCTAAGTAATGCTACTCACCGGGAGTGGCGCCATTTTGATTAACGTTTCAAAGACACTTCACCCAGTTCTCAGTGTCGATGATCGTTAGGCAGTATATAACCCAACCAACTGAGTTAGGGTTGATCCCACAGGGAGTAGCTTTCTTTGAATTAAAGTTTGAAAGTATGACAATAATCTTTGCAGTTGAGTAACACAACACTAAGAGTTTCACAGTCAAATTTTAGGATGTTGTTACCAACCCACTTCAAATTATCAACAAGAAACAATCAGATAACTAGAAAACACTTGGGGGATTGACTAACTAATTGTCAAATTCAACTTAATGGGTGTATCTCATTACCGATAATCCTAATTCACCGCGGGTAAAATGGACTATAAGTAAGGCAACTTTTTCTCGATCAATTACCTTATTTGTGTTGACTTCTCTCGAACCTCAACACGATCTATGATATGAATAGCCCACACTCTCATCAAATCCACTCACTCAAGCTGGATACAAAGGCTGGCCCTTGGACCAGTTTCTCAAGCTGAAATCTTCATGACCCACTACTAAGGATGCCAAATTATTGCGTTGGTTCTGTACTTCTATCTCGAGCAAGTACAAAACTTTGAAATCGATCACACTAAATATACAATACGAAAGTTAAACCACCATAATAATTTAAACCCTCTCCAGATTAACACCAAAAATCACTAATCGATAACACCCATTTAGTAAATTCCAACAACCAGTCACATTGTCAAACCCCCAAGGTTAGGGCTTTAGCCAATCATAGTGAAAAGATGAAATTCAATACCTGCCATGTTTTCCATAGCTGAGTAAACGAAATTCGAAAGTAAAAATACAATAAAATCTTTTCTATTACAAAGTTTAAATGGCAAACCTTGCTATAATCACTTGAAATCTGCAATGGTAGTGTTTTTACTCTCAAACTTTTGTTCCTCACCTTTCTGAATGAATTCTCTCTCTTGCAAAAATCAATTTATTCTCTTGCAAAAATCAATTTATGCAAATCTGATGTGTGTCTATTTGGGACTAATTGGAGAAGTAAGTCGGGCTTCGCCGACCATTCGGCAACTCGCCGATTTTCCTTCGTCTCGCCTTAATTTTTCACCTCTTTTTAGTCCAACCACTATAACTTTAGGCGAGCTAGATCGAGATCACCGAGTGATTCCGTGATGCACCCTTTTTTCCTTCCCTCTCGCCCGTCAACATTTAGCTGGATCTTCATCAGTACTTTTTGCAATCTGGTCATCCATTCCTGATGCGATCGGCATCATGCCGAATGGAACTGATGCTCCCCGAAGAAACCCTAATCTAGCCTTAGCATTCTGTAACTTTCGGTGGTAGAGTGGCAACTTGGCGAGTCGCCTGACATCGGCGATCATCAGGCATGTTGTTCCCTTCTCTTTTTTGCTCGCGTTGTCTCTATTGCCCATTTCTATCCTAGATTTGTTCCTCAATCCAAATACCTAGAAATCAAGGATTTTACATAAGTTGTTGGCATAAAATAAGCATTTGAGGACACTAAACCTATATAAATAAAGCCCTAAATGATTCCAAGTCTCTGACTCATCAGGGAACAATGGATGTCGGATCTCCCACAAAATTCTTCAACAAGGAGATATGGAAAATCGGATGCACCGATGCCAAATCATTAGGCAAATCAAGCTCATAAGTAACTTTACCAATACGCCACAAAATCTAGTATGGGACCACATAACAGGGACTAAGCTTCCCTTTCTTTCCAAACCTCATCACTCCTCCCTTCATGGGTGAGATTTTTAAGTCGATCCAATCATGAACATCAAACTCAAGGTCTCTCCTTCTAACATCGGCATAGGACTTTTGTCAACTTAGAGTTATTTTTAACCTTTCTCTAATAAGTCAAACTTTTTGCATAGACTCATATACCAACTTGGGACTTATCAAAGAAACTTCACCCACTTCAAACAAACCTATATGAGATCTACACCTCCTACCATAAAGAGCCTCAAATAGAGTCATACCAATGCTTGAATGATAGCTATTGTTATACGCAAACTCTATCAAAGAAAAATGATCATCTCAATTACCCTTGAAGTCAGTTACACAAGCTATCAACATATCTTCCCAAAGTTTGGATAGTATGCTTCGCTTGCCTATCGGTTTGCAGATGAAAGGCCATACTAAGCTTAATGCGAGTACCAAGACCCTCTTGAAAATATTTTCAATACTAATAGGTGAATTAGGTACCATAATCGGAGATAATTGATAAGGGCACTCTATGCAACCTAACCATTTCCCTCAAGTAAAACTTGGTATAGTCCTCCGCCAAATAAGAGACCTTGGCGGTAATAAAATAAGCCAATTTCATTAATCGATCCACAATAACCCAAATTGAGTCATGATGTAGCGGGTCAATGAAGTCCATATTAAAATCTTCCCACTTCCAAATAGAAATACTACTATCTTGGGATAAACCTCCCAGCTTTCGATGTTCAACTTTTACGTTTTGACAATTAGGACATTTTGCCACAAATTATGCTATATCCTTCTTCATCCCATTCCACCAATAGACTTCTCGCAAGTCACAGTACATCTTGGTGGCTCCTGGGTGAATGGAATATCGTGAACTATGGGCTTCTGATAGAATCTACTCCCTCAAATCATCAACATTGGGAACACACAAATGACCTTGGTATCAAAGTACACAATCTCCCCCTAGGGAGAAAGACTCAATAGACTTTTGAAGCACCACTTCCTTCAATTCAACCAAAGTCGGTTAAAGACCTTGCTTGCCTTATTATGTACCATAAAACCGCCTTTGGTAGAGTCAACCAACTGAACACCCATTAGGGCTAATCTATGAACATCTCTAGCTAGTTTCTTCTTACCTTCCTCAATATGAGCAACACTACCCATAGATAACCGACTAAGAGCATTATCCACCACATTCACCTTGTCGGGGTGATAGAGAACAAACATGTCATAATCCTTTAGTAACTCAAGCCACCACATTTGGCAAAGATTTAGATCTTTCTACTTAAACACATATTGCAAACTTTTGTGGTCAGTGAAGACATCAGCATGAACATCATATAAGTAATGTCACCATATCTATAAGGCAAAAACAACCGCCACCAATTCTAAATCATTGGTAGGATAGTTCTTTTCATGAATCTTAAGTTACAGTGAAGCATAAGCAATAAATTTCCTAATTTGCAAAAGAACACACCCTAGTCCAACCGTTGAAGCATCACAATAAACCACAAATCCATCGGATCCTTCAGGTAAAGTCAACACTGAAGCAGAGGTAAGTCTATATTTCAACTCATGAAAACTCTTCTCACACGCTTGAAATCATATGAACTTAACCTTTTTTTGGGTCAATGTTGTCAATAGAGAGGCAATCGAAGAAAACTCTTCAACAAACATTCTATAGTAACTCGCAAAACCCAAGAAACATCAAATATCCAAAGGGGATAGAGGTCTAGGCCAACTCTTAACCGCATCCGTCTTCTTAGGACCTACCTCAAGACCCTTACCAAACACAATGTGACCAAGAAAAGCCACAGATCTTAACAAAAACTCACATTTACTAAACTTTGCAAAGAGTTGTTGGTCCTTGAGAACTTGCAACACAATCCTTAAATGATTGGTATGCTCATCCTCACACCTTGAGTAAATCAACAAATTATCGATAAACACATTCAAAAACATATCTCGGTATTGTCTAAACACTCTATTCATCAAATCCATAAATGCACCCGGAGCATTAATCAATTCAAAGGACATTACCAAAAACTTGTAATGACCATATCGAGTCCGAAAAGCTGCTTCAGAATGTTAGCTTCCTTTACCCTCAATTGGTATTAACCTAACCGGAGGTCGATCTTAGAAAAATAATTTGCTTATTGTAGTTGATCAAACAAATCATCTATCCTTTGAAGATGAGATTTGTTCTTCACGGTAACCTTGTTAAATTGCAGGCAGTTAATACACATACAAAGTGAACCATATTTCCTTCGAACAAAATGTCACAACCCAAGGGTAGCCCCAAGATGTAACACAACGTACTTGACCCCGAAGGGGTCTTGTAACGACCCTAAAAACGAACTAGTGAAACTAGAGCCTCACATGTGAATTTGGAGTTGAGAACTTGATGAAATGATGAGAAATGACCGTGACGTCCGGAAACTAGTCGTTTGAACTAGTGAGTTGTAAGGGTCTTGTCGTTGAAGTTTGGAGTGTTGTTAAAGGGCTTAAGGGGTTGATTAGCTAGTTGATTAATCACCTTTATAATCTAGCAAGACCTTAATCTAGGTCATGAAATCATTTAGAACCGAGACCCTCAAAACAGTCCCCTAAAAATAGTTTTTAGTTTTAAGTTAGGAGTGAGGGTCAACTTTAAATGGTCATATCTTTTAGCTCAAAACGAATTAGGTGGGCCATTACCTATCGAATTAAAGGTCTCTGAGTCCTCTTTCCAAAACCACCGAGTTTATCCAATTCCGACCTTGGAGAAAAAAGTTATGCCTGAAATAGTGAAGCACTGTCCAAAGGACGAGTTTAGACGGGAATGGGCACAATTTTTAAGTCAAGACTCTATGGGTCCTTAGTCCTTTTCCAAATTGACCCTATGCTATTCTTTTCCTTTCCTAGCAACTATAAGACATTTTTATGACCCTAATTCTTTCATTTTAATTCACTCCAATTAGAATTAAAAAGAACCCAACTCCTCTCAAACATTTCCCTCTCTACAACCCTCCATTTAACAAGGTCTAGAACTTGGAGCTAGGGCTTGGATTGAAGGTAGTTTCTTCATCAAATTTGCTTGGGGAATCTTAGAAAAGGTATAGTGACCCTTGATCCTTGATCAATCTTTCTTTCAAGGAGTCCAATCAAAAGTGTTTCAAAGAACAAAAATCTCAAATTTTAATCTAAGCATGGGTTCAT
>JAJOOO010018414.1:0-42176 GCA_029582685.1 Solanum piurae | reverse complement strand
AATTTGCTGGTGACTCATATCTGCTTGAGTTTCCAAACAGACGCATGGCGGAGCAAACCTTACAATGGCAATGGAGATGGAAGAATTGCAGCTTCCATCTGGAATGGTGGAACCCCTTAATAGGAAGCATCCCAAACTCCTTAACATGCAAAGAAACTTGGATCAGAGTGGTTGGCATTCCCCTGCACTTGTGGTCTCAGAAAGTCTTCCAAGAATTTGGAGAAGCCTGTGGAGGACGGATTGCAATTGAGGAAGAAACATAACTAAAAAATCACATGAAGTGGGCAAGGATTCTGGTGGCTAGCAACAGTAGGAAAATACCCAAGGAGGTCTCCATAGAACAGAACGGAATTACTTACCACTTTCATATATGGGTGGAGTGCAAACCAAGGTTTGAAATAGCAGCGGAATCAGGTTATGGAACCAATGGAGAAGAAATACAATGTTTTACCCAAGGGATAATCCAAAGTGCAAGCTGTAATTCTGTACTAGAATCCCATCAATTAAGGGATTCTAGTCAGAAACAACATGTGGGTTGTAAGAGAAAGACAAGTGGAGGGGAAAGGTTCAATGAGACTTGTGACTTGCAGATGACTTGTTTAAATTCGAAATCAGATTGGGGCCTCTTGTCCAGGCCCAAGAGTACTAAGCCCCAGAAAAGAAGTATAAGCCAAGACAGAGCTGGACAACTGATCTTTAATAAAATAGATGGAGGAAACAACCCAGCAGTTATCAGAGAAGAAAATGCGATTGTAGAAAGTGAAGCAAGAGGGTCTTCTGAAAAAAAATCAAGTAAAAGAAGAACAAAAGCACGCAGAACTGTTAGATAACAAAAATGGGGGAACAGAATGATAAAACAGTGATAGTGAAGAACTGGGAAATATGCAGCAAATTGTTCACCTGGAGGAGCCAACTTCTATTAATTGCTATGCTTCTGGGTGTAGTAAAGAAGCAGAAGAGACCCTTTGTGGAAATACTTACCTGAGGGTCGCAGACCTAAGACTAAAGATTTGTGAAGCCCCAAGGAACGACCAATAGAACTGGCAGGAATGGGATCACCACATTCCTCATGATGTATTGGCCCATATAGATAATATGAATATTCGGTTACGAGAAAATGATCCAGATAAACCTGTTTGGTCTCTTGATAAGAATGGTTCTTTCAATTTAGCTTCTACTTGGCACCTATTTAGACAGAGGGAACAAAAAAGTTGGATTAATTTCAAAACATGGCACAAGAAGGTTCCTTTCAAGATATGTTTCATTGTTTGGAGAGCCTTGAGGAATAAAATTCCTACAGATGATAGAGTCTTTAGATTTGGGATTCCTATTCAATCTAGGTGCTTCTGTTGTGGTAGTCTAGGAGCTGAAACTCTTGACCACCTATTTTGTAGTGGTACTTCTGCCAAAGATCTTTGGAAATCTCTCTGTGGCCCCCTTGAGATTGGTTATTCTAATAATACTTATAGACAGATTATGATAAATTGGTGGAAACACAAAACTGCTAATCCTGTCACTAGTTTCATTACTGTCAGCCTCCCTATCATTGCTTCTTGGGAAATTTGGAGATCGAGATGTGGTACAAAATATGATACTGAAAAACCGAATGTTGAGAGATCACTATCTCTAATTGCTTACCCACTGTCCCAACTGATTACTAACCAGTTCAGTAAGGTGAAACTGAACTCCTCCTGTTATGCTATCACTACTCTGTTATCTAGTGTTATTCAGTACAAAACTACTTTTTTTTATAAAATGGACTAACCCTTCTAACCATTTTCTCAAGCTTAACTCTAATGGTAGCTGTAGATTTGGCAAATGTGGAGGTGGACTGGAGGCATTGTTAGAGATTATGAGGGACATCTGGTAATGACTTATTCACTTGTCCTAGGTCAAGGCACCAACAACTGGGCAGAAGTTGTTGCTCTTCTTTATGGACTCATATGGTGCACAGAAAGAGGACATACAAGATTGATAGACGAGTGACTCGAAAATGTTAGTTGATTGTATAGGGACTAATCAAACTCCATGGAAGATACTTAATGAAGTTAGCAGGATCAAAGGAATGCTCAATCAACATCAAATCCACATTCAACAATGCTTTAGAGAGGCTAATCAAGTAGATGGCAAATTAGCTACCTTGAGTTATGATCTCTTTTCGACTAAAGGAGTTATGATCTCACTTCGACTAAAGAATTGAATACTCAACATTCAATGATCTCCCCTGTCATGTGGGGCCTTCCTTCAACACCAATAGTTCACTTAAGTAGAACTGACATTACTTTTATCCCACCCTAGTCTTTGGATGTATTATATTGTGCATTTACCTCGTATCAAACTGTACTAAGGATAGACATGCCTATTTTTACGGAAAAATAGGGAGTTGGAAATAGATCAACCCCAGCTCAAGTATACTTTTTGCAAAGTTTTGGTCTTTTTGATATGAATAATATGTCAGTTTGATTAAAAAAAAAATAGTTTCAAATACTTTTAGCATCACAATAAATATCCAGTTATAGAATGCATTCTAAACAAGAAGGAGATGTTACACTAACTAAAGCCTCCAAAATCTGAAACAACTACTTGGGACGCAAACGGTAATTACAGATTAAAAAACTTTTTGGTTAATATTTAGATCCAATATCATCTACGTAATACGAAGCAGATAAATTATAATTAACTTTGTAGAGTTATCTTCGAATTCAACCATGTGCAAAGGGAAAGGGAAAGAAAAGAAAAGAAACGAAATACCCACGATTTGAAGAATGCTTCAGGATACAACGGCGGAAGGCGGTGTGTATAGATATATATGATTTGATGAAGGATTGAGGGATTCGACTGTCATTCGGATCGGAAGTTAGTTACCTCTAGTGTTTGATTGGATTCGGTCTTCCTTTTTTGTTGGTTCCACCTAAATTAGGATTTGGTCTTTGCATATTAGCGTTTTTTTTTCTTTTATTTTTGTAATAATGATACTTTGGTCCAACTAATTTTGCCCCTTCTCATAATTAATCTATATATTTAGGAAAAAAGGATAAATATATCGAGGTGTTACAATATCTCTTCCTTGGAAACATTCGTCTTCGAATGAGATCACACTAAGCAGAACAGGGGTGGGAAGTATCTAACAACTCAATCTCAAGCACACACCATGAAATCAACATAAACTCAAATTGGTGGTCTTTACCGTCAAGAAATGGGCCGATTTAGTCATTCGATCTATAATCACCCAAATCGAATCATGCTGCTGCGAGATCACGGCAAGCTAGTAATGAAGTCCATATTAATCATCTCCCACTTCCATTCTGGAAGAGCTATGTCCTGAGCCACACCATCGGGTCTTTGGTGCTCTACCTTGACTTGTTGGCAATTTGGGCACTTAGCAACAAACTCTTCAGTGTACCTCTTCATACTACTACACCAATAAACTTCTCTCAAGTCATGGTACATTTTTGTGGAATCGGGATGGATCGAGTATCGAAAACTATGAGCTTCTGTCATCAACCTCTGTTAAAGCTCATCCACCTTTGGTACACACAATCTATATTGATACCTCAACCCACCATCTCCCCCTTTTTCAAAAGTCATTACCTTTTGCTTATGAACATTTTCCTTTAGTTCAAGTTTAGTTCAAGTAAAAGAGAGTCCTTAACTTGTTTCTTTTTCACTTCAGACACTAGTGATGATTCAGCCTCATTCATCACCACAACTCCACCTTTACTGGAATCTAACAAACACACTCCTAAACGGGCAAGTCTGTGCACCTCCTTAGTCAATTCTTTCTTGCCTTCCTTAACATGACAGTACTTCCCACGGATAACCTGCTCAAAGCATCAGCAACTGTCACGACCCAGGGTACACCCTAGATGTAACATGGCATACAAGACCCTGAAAGTCCTACCACCAGCCCCTTAGAAAATCATAACATAAAGCAATATAAAAGATGTGAAAATGTAAAACATTTTCAATACAATCGAAGTCATTTATAAAAGCAAGCGGAAGTCTATAACACTTTGTCTCAAACCATCTAATACAACTTTGAATAACTCTTGGGACACAACCCATACAATAGTCTAAAACATAAAAGAAAGACATAAAGGTAATGGTGGCTTTATCCTCGATGCTATGAGGACTCACCAAATCTTCAACTCTTTTGCACTTCTAGGAACCTAACCTCAAGATCACCGGACCCTACATTTGATAAGAATGTAGGCAAGAGTATGTGTTAGTACAAAATGTACTAAATATGTTAGCTAGCATAACATCATAAGAGTATAACAAAAATGTTAGCCAACATAAGACATAAGTCATAAGCATAAGAGATAATAACGTAAGCATAATCATAATCTCCAACATAGACATCATATAAGCATTAGTCAACATAAACCATAGTCCATACACATAGTCAATACTTATATCTTCATATCATAAAGGATCATCTTCATAAGTAACCTCCAAGTATACTTGTGCAATGCATGAATAAGATCCCATAATCCCATTCATGCTAAGTATCCCCTTTGGCCATCATAATCATACTTACCATCTCATGGTCTCATGTTTAGCTTAATTCTCATAGACAAAGGAATCTCTCACATTTAGTCAATAATAGCATGGAAGGCAACTATGACAACAATCCAAACTAAGCATACAACATATAAGAGCAACACCTCATAATTAGCTTCAAGTCATACTTTGTGCAATGCATGGATAAGACCCCACAATCCTACCCATACTAAGTACTCCTTTAGGCCATCATGCATATTAATCATCTATTTGATCTCATACTTAGCTCATCATGAAGGACAAGGGAAATCACATCTAGTCATACATATCATGGAATCATAAAGACAAGGGGAATCACCTCTAGTCATACATATCATGGAATCATAAAGACAAGGGGAATCACCTCTAGTCACACATATCATGGAATCATAAAGACAAGGGGAATCACCTTTAGTCATACATATCATGGAAGGCCTATCAAGCTACAATCCATACAATTTATTGTTCATGACATAATTCATATAAGGAATCATAGGTATTCGCCTCCATGTTCATTTTAATAAGATATAGATATTCGCCTCCATATCCATTTTAGTAAGATATATGTATTCGCCTCCATATCCATTTTAGTAGGATATAAGTATTCGCCTCCATATCCATTTTAGGGTGTAATGTAGGTATTTGCCTCCACATCACCACATAAGGATCATAGGTAATCGCCTCCATGATCAACATAAAGGCTAATGGGTAATCACCTCTTACCTTGGGAATCATACATACATAAAGGGTAATCACCTCACACTCCTCATATCATGACATGGGTAATTACCTCATGTTTATCTAATTAGGAATAATGGAACTCACCTCACATTCCTCTCATATAAAGGTCTTTGGGGGACTCACCACAACCTCATCACATTTCATAGTCCTTGGACTTAGATTCATTTTAGGTGAGAATAACCTTTTAACCTAGAATCATTCTATGTGAGAGAACCTTTCATATCATATCATATTCATTCATAAGTGTGTATATGAGAATGTTCTTTCAACAATACAACAACATATCATGATCATAGACACTTCACTCTCAAAGTGTTCATAAAGAATGTACATAGATTCATAAAACATACATCTTATCATCTCTTGCCCTCTTAGGGTCAAAGCTCATATCAAATCGACAAATCTAGAATTACTACATTAGGCATGGATTCCATCATAACTCAAGTGATCATGAGTGTGTATATGAGAATGTTCTTTCAATAATACAATAACATATCATGATCATAGACACTTCACTCTCAAAGTGTTCATAAAGAATGTACATAGATTCATAAAACATACATCATATCATCTCTTGCCCTCTTAGGGTCAAAGCTCATATCAAATCGACAAATCTAGAATTACTACATTAGACATGGATTCCATCATAACTCAAGTGATTTTATCACTTCATACAATCTATTATTCATAAGGTAGATTAGTTAGGTAAAGTCCTTTCACCACAAGTTTATCCATTAGTCTTCTAGTCTCATATGAATTTTACTCTCAAGCCTTAACTTACATAATTCATCTTATTAGCTTTACTCTCAAAGCCTTAGTGATCAACATTCATGACTTCAAGCCTTACTCTCAAAGCTTTACCTCTTACAATCATCATACATATCTAGATAACATGATAATCTAGTCACAAGCTTCATCTCTAAGCAATTCTAGTCTTAATTCATCATAAGGGCTCAATCTCATTCATTACTAGTCAAGATCCATCATATAGTCTTTAATCTAATTCAATTCATGTCTATATACTTTCATTCTTAAATAATTTCTACAAACATCATCAACTCTAGAAGATTACCTATGAATCCTCAATTTCACTTCACAAGGCATAAACCCACTTTCTTCAATTTCATTAATTAGACTAGGTTTAACCATGGAAAATATGTAATATCATCATAATATCACGATTCAATACTAATTCAACCATAAACAATCATTATCCAAGCAATTGGATTCATACTCAACTAAACCCGCAATATATGAAAGAATCCTAACTTGAATTGGGGGTTCATCTTCACAATTGGGGAAAATCTAGGGGGCTCCATGGATGAATAAGCTAACATACCTTGGATATAAATCCCTCACAAAGCTTGGATGCCCTTCTTCTTCTTCTTCTTCACTTTCTAGAGAGAGGATTTCTTGGAGAGAATTAGGTTCTTTTTGGGGTCTTGGAAGAATGACTTAATTGACTTAGTTTAGGGGTCTAATAGCTATATATAGTAGGTCTAATCTAATTTAAATGACTCCACTTAATAACTAATTAATTATGGAATGACCGCTAAGTCCCTAACTTAAATCAACTTAGAGGACAAGACTGCCTCACCCACGAGACCACGCCCATGGACCGTGGGTAGGTCCACAGGGCGTGCTGGTCCTCCGTGGTGGTGGCCTGCAAGTCCTCATTTGGGGTCCTGACCCATGACCCTTTTCCACGGGGCGTCGGTCCATCTATTGGGCGTGAGTCCCATCCGTAGGTGGACTATTTGGACAGTTTCTAGGGGCTGTGTTAGGGTCCTCATCAAGGACCCTTGGTTGGTCTTTGGGGGGTCGTACCTTGATGTTAAGCCTCGAAACCCTTCATTCTAAGTACGGGAAGTCATATTTACGCCTCTACCCCTCACATCAAACTCTAGAACTCTTACGCAAAGCTCTAGTTGTAGTAGATCGGATGATAAAATTGGCTTATTTCCTTCCCATCAAGGTTTTCTATTCGGCGGAGGACTATGCCAAGTTGTACTTGAGAGAAATGGTAAAGTTGCATGGAGTGCCTTTGTCCATTATTTCCAATCGTGGTACCCAATTCACTTCTCAGTTTTGGAAATCTTTCCAAAAGGGTCTTGGTACACGGGTTAAGCTTAGTACGACCTTTCATCCCCAAACCGATGGGCAAGTGGAGCGTACTATCCAAATTTTGGAAGATATGTTAAGAGCTTGTGTGATTGATTTTAAGGGTAATTGGGATGACTATTTTCCATTGATTGAGTTTGCTTATAATAATAGATATCACTCGAGTATTAATATGGCTCCATTTGAAACATTATATAGTAGAGGTGTAGATCTCTTATAGGTTGGTCTGAGGTGGGTGAAGTTGCCCTAATAGGTCCCGAGTTGGTATATGAGGCCATAGAGAAAGTTTGACTTATTAGAGAAAGGTTGAAAACGGCTCAAAGCCAGCAAAAGTCATATGCCGATATAAGAAGAAGAGATCTTTAGTATGATGTTCATGATTGAGTTTACTTGAAAATCTCACCCATGAAAGGTGTAATGAGGTTTGGTAAGAAAGGGAAGCTTATTCCCCGATATGTAGGACCATATCAGATTTTGAGACCTGTTGGTAAGGTTGCTTAAGAGCTAGATTTGCCAAATGAGTTGGCGTCGATGCATTCTGTTTTCCATGTCTCTATGTTGAAGAAATGTGTTAGTGATTCGACATCTATAGTTTCCTTAAAAGGTTTGGGAGTTAAGGAGAATCTTTCTTATGAGGAAGTTTCGGTTGATATTTTAGACCGGCAAGTCAAGAAGTTGAGAAATAAAAAAGTAGCTACCGTGAAAGTGTTGTGGATGAATCAGTTAGTTGAGGGTGCTACTTGGGAGGTCGAGGCCGATATGATGTCTCGATATTCTCATCTTTTTCCTTATACTCATACTCTAGCTTGAGGTAATGAGTTCCTCATGGTTTTCTCTTGTTTGAAGTCATGTGTGTTTTAGATATTCCCATGATTTCCTTATGTTATGCATGTTCATGAAAACTTATGTTTTGAAAGAAAATGAGTTTACATGATTGGTTTTCCTCATGTTGTTGTGCATTGAGTATGAGTTTCCCTAGACTTCATGAAATGAGTTGTTGAACATGCTTTAACTATGCTTTTTCAGAATGAATTGCATAAAGGCTCCATGAGATTGTGTTGAGCATGCTTTTAGCTTGGAGGTGGTAGTTACTCCTTGAATATGAGTAAAATTTTGAACCTTCATACATATTAGGTTGCTAGGTATAGTTCCTACCTTCCTTATGGTACATTGAGTATGATTTAGCTTGGAGTTGAGGATTCCTCCTTGTATTTGTGCATTGATGTGATTGCATGCATGATGGACTGCTAGTCTTGAGTCATTTCCTTTTAGAGGTGTCAAGAAATCCATTCAAGGACAATTTTTCCCAAAGGGGAGATAATGTAACACCTCAAATTCAGAGAAGGGAAAATATTCACTTCTTAGTCGACTTGGCGACCCGTCAGTCGACTTGGCGACCCGTCGAGTCGACTTGGCGGTCCGCCAAGTAGAGCTCTTCGCCTCTTTGGCTCGATTTCAGCATCCAGTGTTCTGGAACTTTAGGCGAACTAAGTCAAGCTCACCATTCCGCTCGGTGTGTCGCCAAAGTTGACTCCCGATTTTCTAAGTTGAGTTAGCCCCCAAGTTGACTTTCTGTAAATTTCGGTGAGCTAAAGGCTCACTTGGCGAGTCACCGGGTGGCCTTTGGCGAGCTCCAGCGTACCTTGCTTTCAGTTTTTAAGTTAGGTCTTAAAATTCTTTTCAGATTATTCTAATTCGATACTACGTCGTTTTACTCTTCACCTAAAGGCCTATTTAAGAGTTCTCCCACAAATTTCCCCAATTTAAGACCCATTCTCTCAAGAATCTAAAAGAAGAATTCCAAAATATTTCTCTCTAGAAAGCTTGAAGAAGAAGGATTCAACCTAGAATTTCAATTCAAATCTCAATTCCTCCATTGAAGATTAGCAATTGGCTTCAAGGTATAATCTTTTTCATCCATGGATTCCTTCCATTCATGGAGTTCCCAATTTTTTGTATTTTCAAAGTTAGAAATCTCCAATTGAGTTAGGGTTTTCTTTAATTATCATGGGTTCTTTTGATTATTGATTTAAATGATTGAATTATGATCTCTTATACATGAATTGATGAAGTACTGTGATTTTATGATGATTTCCCCCATGAACCCATGTAATCCCCATGTTTTCAAGTTATGATCATGTGATGTGGGATTTTGGTTAATAAGGAAGAGTTTTATTAAATAAAGCATGTATTGCTAGCTTTACATGAATTTATGATGAAATCTATATATAACCCATGTTTTCTAAATGTTGATGATTGAAAGTGGGTTTTGAACCTTGAAAAGTAAATTATGGAATTATGCATGTTCTTATGAAATCTATGCAAATGTTTTTAGAATACTTTTAGAGTAAAGGATCAATGATGATGATGATCTGTTATTGAAAGAATTTTCTCATATACACATAAAAACAAGATGTGATAGGTTTTCTCACATAATAATGATTCTAAGGTTGAAAGATTTTCTCACCTAAGTGAATCAAAGATTAAGAGTTATCCTAATGAACCTAGCTTGGATTGGTTATTGAATAATATCTTTCCATGGATAATGATTTAGCTTGGAATGAAAATTTTCGGACTTGGACTATTATTTTACTTTTATTGTTCTATTTCTTATGTTATTAAAGCTAAGTGGCTTGTATGGGGTCCTTCAGGGTTCTATACGTCATGTTACATCTAGGGGGTACCCCTGAATCGTGACAGAAATGATGTATTCCATGTGACTAGCACGATATTGCAACTATTGCAAATGAAAGGTTTATTCGGAGGAGTTACTCATGAGCATCTCTATGACCATATTTGAAACTTTGTGGACGTGTGTGGTCTATTCACATTCAAGAACATCTCACAAGAGCTAGTCTGACTCCAATTGTTTCCTTTTTCTTTGATAGGGAAGTGACCAAGTGGTTAGTTGATCTACCAAATGATTCGATTACGTCTTGGGAAGAGCTTACCGTGGTGTTCTACATAAGATTTTTCCCTCCTTCGAATATGATGGCATTGAGATATAATATCAAGGGTTTCAATTGGTTAGATGGTGAACCAATCCATGAAACATGGCTAGTGTTTCAGAAGTTGTAACTCCAATGTCCGACTCATTGACTCTCGATCAACGTATTGTTACAACATTTCTATCAGAGTTTTGATTCAGTCAACAAAGGTGTGGCTGACCATCTTGTCCAAGGAGGAATTATGCAACAGTCTTTTGAAATAACGTCGACTCTCACTGATGAAATGGTGAAGATAAATCGGGCTTGGTATATTAGGGAGGATCAAGTGTCTCCTTTGACTTTCAGGATGACCAAGGAACAAATAGAAAAGGACCAAGAGCCGGATGAAAGCATGGCTAAAATGATGACCCAAATGGATATTTTGTCAAAACATATCATGGGTAGTGGTTCTAAGGCTGTGAATGCAGTTAGAGTTAGCGGAGTAAATCTCGATGATGCACACTTTGAAGCTTTGTACAATGAAGAAGTACACTTTCTAGCAAATCAGGGAGGAAGTTTCCGCCAAAATTATCCAAGGCCGGGTGGAAACCAAGGTTGGAATAGAGAGCGCGATGAAGATTGGAAGGATCGTGATAGGGAATGGCGTGACCATGGTACTAACTGGAGGGAACGAGATAGTGACAAAGAGAGATATGTACCTCCCCATGAATGTCAAAATCCAAAAGAGAAAAAGGCTAATCCGAAAAACTTCTGCATGAAGATATGCTTGCACACATTCTCAATAAATTGGAAGGGTCACGCAAAGTGCTTAAAAAAATGAAAGAGGAAGTCTCAACCCTAAACCAGACAGTTACTTCTCACTCGATGTCTATTAAACAGCTGGAAACACAAATGGGTCAAATCTCGACTCATTTGACTCCAAGGCCAAAAGAAGGATTACCGAGTGACACCCTGGCCAACACTAAGAATGAATTATGAATGAGTATCCTCGTCGTGCCACGACGTTAAATATGACACTTTTTTGAAGGCAACCCAAGTTTTTGAACTTTTATTATTGTTGTTTGAATAATAGGTATTGAATGTGCAGGTTGTAAATTTGAAATTTAGGGAAAAAGAGCATTTAGGCGAGCTAAGGTACCAATCGGCGACTCGCCGAACAGGTCGGGGAGCCCGACCTAGATCGTCGTTTGAACCAACTAGTTAGCTAGAGGTTCTATAAAACTCAGCGGACAAAAGAGTCATTCGGCGCATCGTCAAATGAGTCGGCGACATAAGTGACCATCACTGACTAGTGCGCGAATTGAAGAGTCAAGAAGGGTTAATCCGCTTTAAATTAAAAAAAACTCCCTCATTTCATATTTTCTGGCTTTTACACTTTCACAACCATATTTCCTATTTTCGTACTTGTTCTTCATGCATTTTTGTGTGGAATCAATTACTCGGGGTGGACTGTGGTGCATTTTGCTTCAATTCTTTAGCCTAGCACTCACCTACTCGATATTGAGGCTGGTTATCCGAACCCCGCCTTTAATTTTTTGTAATTTCAAATGCATAATTGTTTCCTTGCCGTTGTATTTATGTAATATTGATTGTTTGAATTCTTGTCGGTAATATATGCCCTTGTCGTGTTTCATTTTGTATTTTTAGCCTTTAAGTGTGAAATCCCGTGTGTGTGCTTGATTAAAATTGTGGGTTGTGTTGCATATGTGTTGGGTCTGGTATGGGTGAAGTCTAAGTTACCTGAATTTCTTCAATTGACTGATTTTTCCCAATGATAGAGTGGGTGACATCATTCTTAAGGGCAAAAGATGTGGATTGGTCAATTTTGGACAAATCAGGGGAAGTCGGAGTACCCTGAAGTCATTAATGTATTGGGTTTAGGCTTAATTTTATAGAATATGTGTTTAATTTTGTTCTTGTAGGCCGCGGGTTAGAAATTGAAGGTCGGGGCCAAAATCTGGCATGTTGGACTATTTGGCGAGCTGAGTCGAGCTCGCCGAGTGGTTCGACAATTCGCCTAACGACCCTTGGATCGCCTTTTTTATTCTTCAAAATTATGGAAATTATTCTGTAACATTCGGTGATACGTCTAAGCTCATCGAGTTCACTCGTTGAATGCCCATTTAGATCGCCCTTCTGCGCCCCCATTTTTTAAAAATATTCTATAACTTTCAGCGAGCTACTTTTAGTTTGCCGAATGGTATCAGCGATCCACCAAAAATCCCTGAATATCATCGACTTGGGCTGAATTTTGAGTAATTTTATGCTAGAACATTCGGCGAGCCCGACTTAGCTCGCCAAATGGGTTTGGCAACTCGCTGAAATACTCTGTGAGCTTTCTTGCACAGTTTTACACCTTTGATATATTTCAAATTGAGTCTAACGTATTCAGTTTTTTTTACAGGGCCGAGAACACTCGAGACGAGGCTGAGCGGATGAGAGCTGCACCGGTGGATACTTCCCCGGTAGTTAATGTGAATATATCTTTGTTTAGGTATCCCTAGCATTTCTACTTCTGCCCCTTCTGATTCTACTGCTACTTCCCTCCTACCACTGCTGCTACTTCTCTAAACCCTCTATTACTGATGATTCCACGATTTGGACTCATTTAGGGCTAAAGTTTTACCTCGATATCTGATAAAAAAACCTTTAAGTTTCAGGTATTTGAAGTTTGAGGGAAAGAATGGACACTATCGAGCAAAGAGGAGCAAAAGTAGCTAAAAAAAATGAAGAAATAAAGATCTACGAATCGCCGAACCCATTTAGCGAATCGCCAATAGATAGTATATTCGCCTTTTGTTTTAGTGTGCTATGCCCAGAAGGAAATGAGCATATCGTCGGTGAAGAGGAGCAGTCCGAGTATCACCGAGCGGCTCCGTGAAGAAGTGCTACATCACCTAATTATCCAGGACACAAAGATGTTAAAGGCAACTGATGAAAGGCGACGAAGTAGACCAAAGGGAGGATTGCTAAATGCATCGACGATGGTGGATCACCGAATGCATCGACGATGGCAGATCATCGAATGCATCGACGATGGCAGATCATCGAATGCATCAGCGATCCCCACGAACGTCGCCGAAAGACCCTTCGGAGCACATTTTCTGAAAACTATAAATACTAGTTCAGCTTTTATTCTTAGCAGCGAATTTTACCTTATTTGATCTAGTTTTTAGATTATTAAGTTGGAGACGGAGTTTTAGAGATATTCTCTCTAAGTTTGGCTTGTTTTAATAATTAATCTTGCATACCCATTGATGGAAACTGATATTGGTATACGTCTTTATATATTTTGCATGCGCAGTGAAAACCCCAATTCTTGGGGTGTTATTTTGTGAATATGGGTTAGATTAGTTATTGGGTCTTGCTTGTTGATAGTCTATTCGTAATTTAAATATGATTTCGCTTAGTGGTTGTGGATGAATTTAATCAATTTGTAGTTGCAAATACAAGTTTATTTATGTGTTTTCGGCTTGCTCGAGAGAGAGGTCGTAAAACTACGACCACTAAATTGATGGTCAGTGTGAGTGGGTCGACATGAGGTTCAACTCGAGAGAGTGAACCTTAGTCCTATGTCCACACACTCAGCTCGAGAGAGTGAGTGGGTTAAGGCGGAGGTTGTTCTTCATACGGCAAGTGGGTGTCCAAGAGGAACACATTTGAAACGGGGTAAGTTGCTCAAGAGAGAGCTTATTCCCCTTAAAGTCTAGCCTAGTAACAAATACTCAATGAATTTACTATCAAAAGCATGTACCCAATGATTTAGTCTATCCTATATTCCTAGCACTATTTTAGTTGTTTCTTGCTTACAAACCCACATTTGATACTTGACGTTTGCGTCACCCTTTTTAATTTGTTATGTTTTCATTTGCCAAAGTCTTTAGCTACAATTAGCTTTATCAATTTTCGCACTTAACCACTAATTCTCACGCCCACTCCCTTGGGACTCGAACCCAACCCTTGGTTGGGTTACTAAACTATTGTACGAACGTAGACACTTGCATCAGAAGTTGTGTTTTGATTACGCAAACATCAAAATGGCATTGTTGCCGGAGAGTGGTGTTACGTGAAAGTTTTTGGTGTAAGACAAATTTTGCTTTTGGTAGTCGTAGTTTACTAACTTTATTTTTAGTTTTGTTTTCCTTTGAATTTGTTGATGTAGGTAGGTACCCTAAGCATGGATGGAAAAATGGTGACAACTCGGCTGAGATGAGCCAAGAAGTTGAGAGGGACTTCGAGTTAACCGCACTACTAACTCAGCTGAATGAGTTGTCCACCAAAATAACAGAGGTGGAAAACCAGTGCAAGAGTCAAGGGAGGTACATACCTCCTCACGAGAGAAAGCAGTCTAAAGACAGGAAGAGCAATCGAGTCGAGGACACACTCCAAATCATTCTCCAAAAGATTATCGAACAAGATCGAATGTTGGAAGAGATGAAAGAGACTATTAAAGTGTTGAATCAAATGGTTGGCTCTCACTCTAGATCGATCCAGCTGATCAGGACACTCCTGAATTATGGGTTGTCTCCTCCTCACTCAAATGAACTATTGGGGTTACCTAGTAATACTAGGACCAACCCAACCAATGGGGAGTGAGTAAGGACTCGTGTCGTGCCACGATGTTAAATAAGGCGCTTCTTGGGAAGCAACCCAAGGTTTTAAATGCTTTATTTTTCTTTTATAAATAATGGTGTGTTAGTGGTGCATGTTTCAATGAGGAAAGTGATCAGAAATACAGATTGGCAAGAAAATGGTCAGTCGGTGGATAGCTTAAAAGGTCGGCGAGCCCGACTTGACCTACCGTTTGGCTCAATTCAAGTTCAAATCAGAGCCTGTAAAACTCGGTGAACTTACGAAGCAGTTCAGCGCGTCACTGACTAGGCCGACGACCTCGATGTAGACCGCCAACTTGACCCCCAAGAAACTGAAAGAACTTTAGCAATCGACGGGGCATGTGATCACTCGGTGAATCGCTGAGTAAATCAGTGAGTGTGACTAACGTCGCTGAACAGGTGCGAACTGGATGGTTTATAATGGCCAAGAAACTTCAAATTTGAAATTCTTCACTTTCCCTCGCTCTTAAACCTCCTAAATTCACACTAAGGTAGTATTTCTTTATTTTGGCCTTTTACTAGCATTTTAGTTTGTTGATTTGTGCTCGGAGTTGGAATACTTTGCCGCCTAGCTTTTCAATCGCATTTCAATCAGCATTAAAGGTTAATCCTAAAACCCCGAGTATATTGTTGAAAATTTTGAACTCTTTTGCAATAATAGTATCGTATTGAAATGTGTTGGGTCTCTCTGCTAGAATTAGAATGTTTACATGCCTATTTCAATTTGAAAATCTTACACATGTTGTTTTTCGTCAAATGCCCGTATTTGTTGTGATTATAATTAAATGAAATCTTATTGGGTTGTGATTCCATGTGGTTCAATTGATTGGGTGAAGTTTGAGTAGCTCGTATTTGTGCTAAATGTTAAAAAAATTGTGCAATGATTGAGCGGGTGACACCACTCTTAAGAGCAAATATCATCAAAATAGCCAAATTTGGCAAATTCGGGAGAAGTCTGAGTATTCTGGGGTGATGGGTAGTATGGGTCTTGTTTGAATTCCATTAGTGTGTGCTTTGATTTCAATTTCAGGGGCTGCAGAATTGAATTCGAGAAGGTGGGTTGAAAATGGGAACGTTAGGTCATTCGGCGACCTGAGTCAAGCTCGCTAAATCACTCGACGGTTCGCCTATTTTCTTCATCTCACATTTAATTTTATGTCAAGTTTGTGGTTTAAGTTTGTAACTTTCGGCGAGATGCCTGAGTTCGCCGAAGGCACTTGGCGACTCGCCGAAAGTACTATTTATCGCTCTTTATTTGCACCCCTGAGACCCCTATACATTGTAACTTTCGGCGGACAAACCCTTGCTCTCCGAAAGTAGTCGGCGATTCACTTAAAGGACTCTCTTATCGCCGACTTGCCTTAATTGTTGAGCCAATCCTTTCGGCGAGCTCGACTTAGCTCACCGACTAGATCGGCGAGTCTGTTTGCAATAACTTTTTTGTGCTTGCATTTGAGTTTCTTCTCGATCTTTTGCAGATATGGTATGCACCAATCTAATCTAACCACCTTAGAAAAAGGCAAAGGGCATTACGATAAATGAAGGAGGATCACGTCCTTCACAAAAAAGAAAGCAAGATCTCTCACCGAGAGATAAAGGCAAATGAAAGAAGCATATAACGAAGAAATGAGTAGTTATTGAGGCCCAAATTGAGTGGTCTGAGCCTGAAGATGATCAACCCTTAATTCACCGACAGAATAGGCTCTGAGATAGACCTTTACCCACATCCACCAGGGTTTTATCAGCTGCAGCTCCTCAAACAACAAATTTAGTGCCAGCTCAGGCACCTCCAGTTACCCCTGCACTCCTTATAGTTCCCCCACCGAGGTTGTTAAACAGATTGAAAGGTGATGGTTTACAAACCATCATAGAGGAGAAATTACTATCTATGGAGGGTCTGGAGGGCAAACATCATGATGTGCTTGAAACTCTCCGATACCATGGATTCGAGCAGTTCACACGACCCCAAGATCCTTATCCCTCCTGGGTAAGAGAGTCTTACACTTCTTATGGGGAGTTGGTGCCTAAGAACAAGAAGAAGGCAAGTGAGTTTCGATCGGTGAAGTCGGTCATGGTCAGAGTCAAGGAGGTGGAGTGTCACAACGAGCATATTAATGTTGTATTAGGTAGACCACTACACTGTGCACTCTCTTATGAGGAGTTGTCGATTGTTCAGTCCCTGAAGACTTGAAAGGTTGGTTGGCTCCAATGATTTCTGACACCACCCTAAGGTGGATGGATGCAGGAGCTCACATTGAGAAGAGGGACATGAGCATCGCCTCCAGGTTCTGGTTTGGCTTCATCAGTAGCACTATTATGCCATCCATAACGAGTCTATTTTGCGCCATCCTAAGACGGCTAGCCTCGGTCCTATGATGAAATGCTATTCTTATCTTAGAACTTGTGAGCTATACTATGAAGGATGGGTTGAATCCCTAATGCATTCCTTATTGAATTAATGTGTAAGTAAAGGCCTAATATTACTTTAAAAGGAATTGTGCTTAGCACCGAGTGAACATGAATATGAGATGAAAGCTTTTACGTTTAGCAAGTCCGGCTTCCCATATGGGTTCCTTTTATGTTTAGCAAGTCCGGCTTCCCATATGGGTTCCTTTTACGTTTAGCAAGTCCTGGTTCCCAAAATATATATGTTGTCTCATGAGATGGAAACCTTCTACGTTTAGCAAGTACGAGTTTCTAGTAGCAATATCCTTGTTCGTTAACTATGTTTGCCCACATAGGTATTAGCTAGTGGATCCACCTAGATGCTATTATGTTAGTTCTACCTTGGCAAGTGGAACACTCTATTTTCGGTGTGGGAGTAGAACACTGGATTCCATGAAGCTCACATGGTCTATGACGGTTATTGCTAATATCCCTATGCTTTAAGAAGATGATCTAATGTATGAATATGACTTATGTAAATGACTTATGAACTCTAATTAGGACGACTTGAGGAATACTACTTAGTATAGGTGAGGGTAGGGACTTTACCTATGCATTGCACAAGTGGGTTCTTTGAGGAGTTCTTGTGTGAGTCCTTCATATATAGTAAGGTATGAATTATATTAAGGTTGGCTTCACCTATTATGATGTTTATTATGTATGTGACTATACTTGTGTCTTCTTGATAGCTTTACTTAGTATATATGGGGGTATGGGACTTCATATATACATTGCACAAGTGAACTTGAAAGGGGGTCATGGGTGGTGTCTTATGATGGTGTAATGTAAATGGAACTCAAATATGTAAGGTATAGGTTATGGATTTTTGTTATGATCATGAATGTCTTTTACCTTGTAATGTTGATTGGCTAAATGTTCCTTGAATATGTATTATGGCTTCTAATTTGAAATAGCATGTTTTCAACTAAAGGTCCATTTTTGCATGATTTAAATGGTTTTAATTGCATGGCTTCCATACTTAGTACAATTAATTGTGCTAAGCCATATTTCCTTCTTTTTCTACTAAGTGTAGGTTTCGGGAAGTGATTGTGCTACTAAGAGACTCAAGCTTGGATTTAGACTTTCTCCAAGACTTTTTGGTATGTCCTCAAGTTCTGGGGACACACACACTATGACACTTATGTTCCTTATATTGTAATAGACTATTAGACTTGCTATGTACTTGTCATTTTGAGACAATTATATTGTAAAGGGCTATGGTCCCTATTTAAGATTCTTATGTGTACTTAGATGGTTTCGTTGAGATGATGATGTCTGGACATTCTACTTCTTATTTTCTATTATGAGACACTTTGACATTGATGTTGAAAAGATTTTAAATAAATTCCGCATTATTCAATCTCTATATGCAATGGCGAATATGCTAAGGGCTTGTATAAGACCCCTTCGGGGTCAAGTACGTCGTGTTACGCTTAGGGGGTGCTCTCAGGACGTGACAAAAACATTTCGGAAAACACCCCAGAACTGAAAGTCAACGTACCAAAAACTCTACTAATGACAAGTCTAAGAAAATGGGTACAACCTAAACTAAACAAGAGAATATATAAAGTATTAGTCTAAGTCCGAACAGAAATGGACTAAACAAAAGGAGAACTCATGGCAGCCTGGAAGAACTGACTCACGCTTGAGTTCGATCTCGATCAGTGATCTCCTAAATGAGGTCTGCCAGTAGCCACCTAAAGATGCCATGTACTCAACAAAGAAATAGCAAGTGCAGTATTAGTACACAACCACAGTGTACTGGTAGGATCATGCGGCTATTCCAGTAAGTGAAACACATATAAGCAGTCACAACATAATAAACACACTTATACAGAACATATACAATATCAATTATCATTTCAGGAGAAATGTACAATTTCACATTCTCATTAACACGCATATATGACAAGTCAAAGATCCTCTCATATAGCCCATACCCAAATTGTTAGTGTGCCAAAACGTGACACCCGATCCCAATTAGTGTGTCAGAACGTAACACCCGATCCATTCAATATACCACAATCACAATAAGAATATACATTCTCATAATCATACAATCAAGAGTTGATATATGGCATACAATTATTCATTTGTACTCATTTGCATTAGGTGTGATCAATAGTGCAACATTTGCATACATACATGCATTACAATGAAGCAAATACTAACATACATCACACAAACATGAAATCAAACCATCACCTACCTCGAAACAAAGCTTGAATCCTCCTAAGACACTAGATTCTTCCCTTTTTGGATTATTTCCGCTTATTCTTGGTCTACAACGAATAATTAATGCAAGGATCAATAATTAAGGTATAATTTACCTGGATTATAACAAACCCAATAACCCAAGACCAAACCCATGATCCTAAGGTGCAGCTAGGGCTTTTTTCCACCATCAACTTCAGGCCAAAACCCTTCCCCAATAATAATTACCTATAAATTTACGTTTTATAGATCGAAAAACGGATTAAGGGAGTAAAATACTTACCTTTAGCACCAAAAGTTATGGAAAATTGTCAAGAAATCTTATGGGGTTGTCTCCTAACTCTTAAGAACAAAGTTTATAGAATAATGATATTTTTGGTGTTTATTTCCGACTTAAGTCGCGACTGGCCCGTTGTGGAGGCCCCCATCCCGTTACAGTAGCCCCGCCCTGGTGGGATTAATCACACCTTGGCAGCTTGCACGGAGATAAAGAGTCAGAATTTTAGTTCCAAACTTCCATTTCACAACACACCTTCAACACTTGACGTTCAAAAACTACCCAGTCACGCTAAGATCAGTTTAGGGAGTTGTACTCGCCCTAATTTGATTCTGTAAAGTCATACAGGTTCCTTAACGTCTTAGCTATCTACTAATGTGATCAAAATCATAATTAGAGCTCTCATTAATTACCAGATTTCCCTTGACCTCATATGACTCAGATTCCATCCAAATCTAGATTAGGCTAGGAATTTCCAAGTTACTACCCAAAGTTTTCTGACCCAAATTGTTTCCCCATTGGTTTTTCCCTAACGAAGAAATCAAGTCGTTACAATAGATACCAATTTACTGATCACTCATCCCCGAGTAATCAACTAGAAAAGACTATCTAAAGTAAGGGTAGAGTATTACCTAAATCGTCGTACAACTGGGGATACTTTTCTTGCATGTCCCTCTCGGTCTCCCAAGTAGCTTTCTCAACTAGACGGTGCTTCCATTGAACTTTAACAGACTTTATCTACTTGGTCCTCAGCTTTCGGATGTCGAGATCAAGAATTGCAATCGGTTCTTTCTCATACTGGAGGTCTTTGTCTAACACAACTGAGTCTTATTTTATGATGTAATCCACGTCCCCATGATACTTCTTCAACATGGAAACATGAAATACCGGATGAACTCCCGATAAGTTCGAAGGTAAAGCCAATCTATAAGCCACTGTCCCTACACAGTCAAGAACTTCAAATGGCCCAATATACCAGGGACTAAGATTGCCCTTCTTGTCGAATCTCATCACCCCTTTCATGGGTGACACTTTATAAAGAACTTTCTCACCAGTCTGAAATGCCATGTCTCTTACCTTATGGTCTGCATACTTTTTCTGTCGACTTTGGGCTGCTAGGAGCTTAGCTTGGATGTTTCTTACCTTATCTTGAGCAACCTTCACCAAGTCAACTCCCAAAGGTTTCACATCTCTAGCCTCAAACCATCTTATAGATGATCTACATCCTCTCCCATAAAGTGCCTCATATATTGTGTCGTATCAATGTTGGAGTGGTAACTGTTATTATATAAGAACTCACACAAAGGTAGGAACTTATCCCAATGTCCTTCAAAGTCAATCACGCATGCCCTCAATATGTCATCTAACACGTGAATAGTCCTCTCTGACTGCCCATCCATTTGCGGATAGAAGGTTGTACTAAATGTGAGTTGAGTTCCCAACTCCTCATGTAATTTTCCCCAAAACTTGGAGGTGAACTGCGTACCACAGTCTGAAATGACACTATCACCTTCACATATACCTTGGCAAATTGTTGCGTATTGTAGTCTATTCTTACTGGAATGAAGTGGGCTGACTTAGTCAGCCTGTCAACCACTACCCAAATAGAATCAAACTTTCTCAATGTCTTGGGAAGAACAACCACGAAGTCCATAGCTATTCTTTCCCGCTTCAATTTCAGAATTGTCATTCTCTGAAGCAAACCTGCAGGCCTTTGATGCTCATATTTTACTTGTTGAAAATTTTAAAACTTATCCACAAACTTCACTATGTCTTTCTTCATGCTAGGCCACCAATAAAGTCGCTTCAAATCTTGGTGCATCTTGGTCACACCCAGATTAATGGAATATCATGAACCATGAGATTATGTCAATAAATTCATAATCAAGTCATCCACTCTAGGAACACAAATCCTTCCTTTAAAACTAAGCACACACCCCGCATCAAGAACAATATCTTATGTCTTACCAATCACTGTCTTCTTTCTAAGCTCATTGAAATTATCATCCTCGAATTGTTTAGCCTTGATCTCCTCAATGAAAGTGGCCCTAACCTCAATGCTAGCTAACACCCCCACTTCTGAGATGCCCAACTGCATGAACTTAGACTCCAAATGTTGAATTTTTTTAGCAAAATGTCACTTGGTCACACCCAAGCAAGCTAGACTACCCATACTGACCGCCTTCTGGCTTAATGCGTCTGCCACCCCGTTAGCCTTGCCCAGATGGTACTGGATGGTCACATAATAATCTTCAGTAACTCCATCCACCTTTGTTGTATAAGATTTAAATCCTTTTGAGTAAATACATGTTGTAGGCTACGGTGATCAGTAAATACCTCACACTTGATACCACATAGATAATGCCGCCAGATCTTGAGAGCAAGCACTACTGCTGCCAATTCCAAATCTCGTGTTGGCTAATTTCGTTCATGCACTTTCAACTATCGCGATGCATAAGCCATGACATTCTTGTCCTGTATAAACACCGCACCCAAACCCGAATGTGAAGCATCTCAATAAATAAAAAAATATTTACCTTCAACTGGTAGTGCTAGAATATGTGTCGTGGTCAGAAGAGTCTTGAGCTTTTGAAATCTCACTTCACATTTTTCAGTCCATTCGAAAGGTACCTTCTTTTTGGTCAACCTTGTCAGATGTGTGGCAATAAAAACAAAGTTTTTCACAAACCATCGATAGTAACTAGCGACCCCCACAAAAAGCCTAATTTTAGTTACCGAGCTATGCCAAATCCAATTCTTGATTGCTTCAATCTTTTAGGGATCTACCATTACCCCTTCCCTTGAAACTACATATCCCAAAAAAGCAACTGAAGTCAACCAAAACTCACACTTAGAAAATTTAGCATACAACTTTTGTCTCCCAAGAACACCTAGAACAATACTAATATGGTCGACATGCTCTTCCTTACTCTTCGAATAAACCAATATGTCATCAATAAAAACAATCACAAACGAATCCATAAATGGTTTGAACACACCACTCATCAAGTTCATGAAAGTTACAAGCACATTTGTCAACCCAAACGACATCACTAGAAACTCGTAGTGCCCATAACGGGTCCTAAATGTTATTTTTGTTATATCCTCAGGTCTAATATTTAACTGATGATAGCCAGACCTTAGATCAATCTTAGATAAAATGGATGGACCCTGCAACTAGTCAAAAAGATCATCTATTTGAGGTAGTGGATACCTGTTCTGAATGGTCACCCTATTCAATTAACGATAGTCTATACGCATCCTCATACTAACATCATTTTTCTTAACAAACAAGACAGAAGCACCCCATGGGAAAGTACTAGGACGGATGAATCATTTATCAAAAATCTCTTGGATTTGATTCTTAAGCTGTCTTATTTCTGGTGGAGCCATACGATAAGGAGGGATGGAAATGGGGTGGATACCAGGTTCCAAGTCAATGCAGAAATCTATATCTCTATCCGAAGGCATACCATGCAAATCGATACGAAACACTTCTCTAAATTTTGACACCACATGAATAGACTCAATAGAGGGAGACTCGACCTCAACATCCCGAATATGAGCCAAATAAGTCAAATAACCTTACCCCACTAGTTTCCTCGCCTAATGGAAGATATGATCTTTGTTGGCTTAGGCTTGTACACCCCTTCCCACTATAAATTTTCCCTATTGGGGATCTCTAGAGTCACAGACTTAGTATTACAATTAAGCACAACATAATAGGGGGACAACCAAGTCATGCCTAAGATGATATCGAAGTTAGTCATATCCAAAATAACCAAACCAACCCAAGTCTGAAAATCCATGAATAAGATAGGAAAAGAACGATAGACATGGGTGACTATGACAGACTCTTCAACTGGGGTAGAAACATAGATGGGGGCATCGAGTACATCACAAATCATATCAAATTCTGAGGTAAATTGCAATGACACATAAGAATAAGTAGAACCCGGATCAAACAACACATCAGCCATTCGGTCACAGACAAGAATAGTACATGTGATCACTTTGTCAGAAAATTATGCCTCGCTCTTGTCCGAAAAGGCATAACACTAAGTCGTGTCATCTTGACAGGCGACTTCCTTACCTAGTTGCACCGTACCTCTACCTGCATTACCATTTCCCCGACCTCCATGGCCCTCGATGATTTCCTCCTCACCCACCTTGTGGATGTCGTCTACCATTATTACTGTTGCTCGCAGGTACCACTTCTTAAGTCTATTGTTGTGCGGGGTCCAACATACACAGATGGGGATAATCTCTCCTCATATGTCCAGGTTCTCCATAATTATAACAAGTGTGATCAAAAGATGGCCTGCTGCCCACCGAAGGTGCGGCTCCCTGCTATCCTGAAACAAATTTTGATATGAAGTTCCCTAAGTGATTACTTGTAGAAATAGGCATAGCAGATTGAATTGGCTGGGCTGCAAGTGTCGGCCTCCCTGAACCTCTAGAGTAGGAACCCTGAAAGTTACATGTGCTCTTAGATTTCTTAGCCATCGCCTTAGCATGCCCATCACGCCTAACTCTTTCCACTTTCTTCACAAAATACATTACCTCATTAAAGTTTTTCCCTACAGAAGTATTGTGAACGGATAATACCTATAACTCGGAGTTCAGTCCATTAACGAATAGATGAATCCTCTCCTCCTCAGTAGTCACCAATTGCGTAGCATATCTAGACAAAACATGGAACTTAGCCTCATAAGCAGCCACAGACATACCACCTTGCTCCAAAGCCATGAACTCATCTTTCTTACGATCTCTCAAGGTTCGGGGCACATAATTTCCAAGAACAGAGCATGAAACTGGGTCCAAGTGAGTGGGGGTAAAACTGACGATCTACATTCCATATTGGCCCTCCACCACTGCTTAGCCTCACCCTAAAGCTGGAAGGTCACAAACTCTACTCCATAATGATGTAAAATACCTAGTTTATGCAGTCTCTCATAACAATCCAAAATGAATTCATAGGCTTTCTCACTCTCAAAACCATGGAACACATGCGACTTCAACTTTAGAAACTTGGTGAACATCTCATGCTCATTACCAATCATTACAGTACCCAACAAATGATGGAAATGTTGCATCTCCCCTGGTACTAGTAACAGTAACGGAGCGGTTGGTTGGGTGTTGAGTAACTTGTAGTACTGGAAGGATTCCAGGACAAACCAATCCTTTCAGAAAAGACATGATCTACTGAGCTAACACTGGGTCTAAGGGAGAAACACCGATATTCCTACCTGGTGCATCCTCTTCCTGTCCAACATCCCCCTGTCCTCAATCTCCACATTTTCTTTTACCTCTTCATGATGTGCGGGAGGAACCTCATCTCTGGGAGCATTCTCACCCAGTTCTCCATCTGTAGTAGGTGCTACCCTTCCTCGGCCTCTGCCCCTTGCTCTTCCTCTACCCCTGCTTCGACCGCAACCTCGGGCTTTAGCCTTCTCAGCTAGCTCATTGACGAGAGCTATGGGCCTGACGCCATTGAATCTAGTGTAAAAAGCTACAAACAGAAAAGTGAAGGAGATTAGATACCAATTTGGATCACCAGATACCAATTGGAACCAAGTTATAGCATGAAATGAGACAAGAGAAAATAGAGAGATTTCCTAAAGTCCAATAGCCTCTCGAAGAAAATTACAGGCGTCTCTGTACCGTTCCGCAAGACTCTTCTAGACTTGTTTTAGTACACCGAGATCAATGAACCTAGGTGTCTAATACCAACTTTGTCACGACCCAGACCATCGTGATTGGCACCCACACTAACCGAGTGGGAGAACCATTACTACTAACCAACTAACCCCAAAACTAAACATTTAAAGATACAAAAGTAGGTTTAAATATATAAATATAATGGAGTTCCCATAAACTCTGAAAGTTTAACAAACCATTACCAAAACATTACAGAAAACACCCATAGAAATGAAAGTCAATGTACCAAAATTCTACTAACGACAAGTCTAAAAAAATGGGTACAACCCAAACTAAATAAGAGACTATCTAAAGTACTAGTCTAAGTTCGAACGGAAATGGACTAAACAAAAGGAGAACTCATGGCAGCCTGGAAGAATTGGCTCACACTTGAGTTTGATCTCGATCAGTGATCTCATAAATGATGTATGTCAGTAGCCGCCTGAAGATGTCATGTACTCAACAAAGAAAGAGCAAGTGCAGTATCAGTACACAACCACAGTGTAAGTGTACTGGTAGGATCACGCAGCTATTTCAGTAAGTGAAACATATATAAGCAGTCATAACATAGTAAACACGCATACACATAACAAATACAATATCAATTATCATTTCAGGAGCAATGTACAATTCCACATTTTCATTAACACGCATATATGGCAAGTCAATGGTCCTCTCATGGAACCCATACCCAAACTGTTAATGTGCCAGAACGTGAAACCCGATCCCAATTAGTGTGTTGGAACGTGACACCCTATCCAATGTATATGTCGATACGTGATATCCGATCCCAATTAGTGTGTCGGAACGTGACACCTGATCCATTCAACATACCACAAGCATAATCACAATGTACATTCTCGTAATCATACAATCAAGTATTAATTTATGAAATACAATCAAGTGTTAATTTATGGCATACAATTATTCATTCGTACTCATTTGCATTAGGTGTGATCAATAGTGCAATATTCGGATACACACATGCATTACAATGAAGAAAATACTAACATACATCACACAAACATGTAATCAAACTATCGTCTACCTCGAAACCAAACTTGAATCCTCCCAAGACACTTGATTCTTCCCTTTTCAAATTCTTTCCGCTTGTTCTTGGTTTATAACAAATAATTTACCCAAGGATCAATAATTAAGGTTTAATTTACCCGGATTATAACAAACCCAATAACCCAAGACCAAACCCATGATCCTAAGGTGCAACTACGGCTTTTTCCCACCATCAACTTCAGTCCAAAACCCTCCCCAACAATAATTACCCATAAATTTATGTTCTATGGATCAAAAATGGATAAGGGGAGTAAAATCCTTAGCTTTAGCACCAAAAGTCGTGGAAAACTGTCAAAATATCGCCTACGGTCATCTCCTACCTCTCGCGATTGGCCCGTTGTGGTGGCCCCACCCTGGCGGCTTGCACGGAGACAGAGAGTCAGAATTTCAGTTCCAAACTTCCATTTCACAATAAACCTTCAACCCTTGACGTTCAAAAACTACCCGATCATGCTAAGATCAGTTTTGGGAGTTCTATTGGCCCAAATTTGATTCTGTAAAGTCGTATGGGTTCCTTAACATTTTAGCTATCTACTCATGTGATCAAAATCATAATTAGAGCTCTCATTCATTACCTAATTTCCCTAGACCTCACATGACTCAGATTTTGTCAAAATCTAGACTAGGCTAGGAATTTTCAAGTTACTACTCAAAAGTTTTCTGATCCAAATTCCTTTTTCATTGGTTTTTTCCTAACGACGGAATCAGGTCGAAGAACATAACTCTTTTGAATAAGTATATATATAATTTGGTGGTTTTATACTAGTCATATCATATTATACTAGTAAAAGAGAAATTCAATTACCATAATATCCAATATATTCTAAGAATTTTATGGGTCTAACATAATACAATAATATCATTGGAAAGTCTAATTTTTTTCCTTAATCACAATCAAAGATCCCCCACATTTTAAATATGATCTCAACAATATTTTTTCAAGTATTTGAAAATAATTCTCCCTATATTTATTTCCATACTTTCAAATTACTCTCAAAATACACATTGGCAGCATGAAGTCTCTTTTGGGGGTAATATTCTACAACAAAATTGTAGTGCTTGAATTCCATAGATTGTCAAAATTTGATCCATCGAGGCACCCATTGCAGGCACCAAATCATTGATTATATGTCACTAGTCTTTTATGTTTCCTTCCTCCTTTCGTTACAATTAGATAGACATCTTAGTATTTAGAATACAAATAATAAAGATTCAATCTTTATACAACTTGTTTCTAGCTTAACGATGAAGTTTTTATATTCTTCTAATCGTTAACTGAAAGAACCTTGAATTCTGATGAAGTTTTTATATTCTTCGAACCAGTTTCAGATTCACACGGAGTAGAAAACTGATAAGAAGGAAAGAAGCAATTGAAAGAAATAAGAGAAATATATGTAGAATTATCGAAATCTATTCGAATTTATGAGCAAAAAATGATTGTATACCTTCACCTCTCAATTGAATCCGATAAAAAAACAATAACTCAAACTCAAACTCAAACAAAAATGAGAAAACCAAATTGAATCCACAAAGCGGGTAACTCGATGATCGATTAAGCTAGATGAAGTCAACTATCAATTCTAAGAGTTAACCACTAATTACTTACTAATTCCTTAGGGGAATTAAACTAACACTAAATTAGCAACTCCAATTTGAGAGTATTCAATTTCAACATTCAACATACTCTAAGTCATCCAAAATGAAAAAAAAGTCTAATATTTATACTAAGGAAATAAATAAGACACGTCTTTGACAATTTTACCCTTAATGAGATAAGGGCCTTGTTTGGTTGTCTTCTTTTGTGAATTCATGAGATGACCATTTGCACACATGGCCACTTTCTTTCTTCTCTTCACTTTGATGGACCTTTAACATATTATATGTCTTTATTTTGTATCTATCAAGCTCCTCTAAAGCTTTCACGTGATCTATGTTGTCCATGACATTATCATCCTCCCCTTCTTGAAAAGGAATCGTCCTTGAATCCAAACCTTGCAAAATGTAAGAAGGACAAGCAACCAAGAGGTCCTCATAGTCAGAGGGTTAGTATAATTGTTAGCGCAAAAAGTTTTATACCAAGGAGACTCAATCTCAAGGAACAACCAAGTATCCTCTATTATCATAACTATTAAGTCCATACATGAAGCACAAGGAAATTGGCTATTACGCACATCAAATGGTTACCACCAAAAAGATGATACTTCTACAAACTCACTTACTCCCAAACGTTCACCAGGGTCAAAATGATAGAAGATCCACATAATTGGGTCATACAAACAAGTATATACCTCAATGAAACCCCAACCCAAATGCCATGCACATTTAAGATAAATATGATACTATTCATATGCAAAGAGATAGTAGAGAAAGGTGTCATGTACATTGGGTTCATCTAAGGTGTTCCTATATGCAAGATCACAACTAGGTTCAAAGATCCTAGCACTCATTACATCACAAGATGAAACACACAAAGACAACATGATAAATTTAGGATAACTCTCGTCTTCTCTTGACAAATAACTCATACCATCATAAGATGCGCAATAAACAAGATCATACACAAAGAGGTAGTAAAGAAAGGGGGTCAGAAAAGTACCCTTCCCCATACACAACGTAGGTCCCTCAAGTGGATTGTAAACCCTAAAAAAGAACTTTCCATCACAGGGAAAAGTGCCAACAAATTCCTCCAAATTGTGCTTGTCATCTTGACCAAGCATCACTAAACAAATGCAATAGTTCAACTCATTACCAGGGTCAAATGGAAATGAAATCCATGAACATGGATCAAGTACACCTTTTTTTATCGGTTGACACTCTTATTTTCCAATATCACACTCCACTCAAAAGTGTGAACATCATCATATGCAAACAAGTAGTAAAGAAAGGTGTTACATAAATAAACTTCATCCAATGTGTGCCCACATATAGAATCACACTTTGATCCACAAACATTAAGACCTTGATCAAGAATGGGGTCACACAAGACTGAAGGGCTCATTAGAGAATATACATCCTCTTCATTTTGAACACTAACCCCTCCAATAGATGTACTATCATCTTCCAAGAAGAGAGTTCCATCTTTGGAAAGTGTGTCATTATACCATAGTGGATTCTCAATCACTTGGTAACCTTCAAGAGAGATTACAATTATATCATGCCAAGACACACTACTATGCATTTCACCATCATTAGTGATGTCAACATCAAACAAAGGATTATTACACAAAAGTTGATCAACACCAATATCACTTGATAATGAACTATCAATTAAAGCACATGTATCAATACTAAGTGGACACAAATTGACTTTACTTGAAGAATCAATTTGGTCATCAATAGGATCAACTAGTGTATCCACATTCTTAATATGTACATTATCAAAACATGGCAAAGAACTACATGACAATGTAATATCACTCAAGGCACAAGTGTCAACACTAGGTGGACACAAATTGATCTTACAAAAAGAATCTATTCGGTCATTAATAGGATCAACTAGTGTATGAACACTTACAACAAATACATTATCACTATGTGGCAAAGAATCATTTAGCTCACATGAAATCAAGCTATCACTTATACTCAATTGGATACTAGACACACATTGAAGTTTTAAGGTTAAGAAAGTGCAAGAATTAGCATTGTTACCTTGTAGCTCATAACATGAAGTATCTTCACCTTGGTTGTGCAACTCATTAGGTTTTTCATCATGATGAGTAGTATCCTTCAATAGTTTTTCCAAATCATCGGGTTCCATCTCGGTGACTAATTTAACGACCTTTTCAATATTTTCGTGTATTTAAGCAAACAACCCAATTGCGCTCATAGTACGCGGATCTTGATAGCAAAATGGTAATGAACCTTCCATCATACCTATAAAACTTAACAAACAAGATAGTAGCAAAATCATCACGTCACTCTTTATTTGAACTCTCAACTAACCTACTATGGCATCATCTAAAAATTGATAGTGAACTAGGTTTGCCAACAATTTCAAGGTCACCTATCATTTGTGGTGGAGTGAATTTTTTTGACTCTTGAAAGAAGGACGATCCAAATAAAATCTAACGGACTTGAATCAAGAAGGTTATCAACGAATTAAGATGAGAAAAGTAGAAGAATGAAGCACCAAAAGATTCGGACTCAAAACAAACTAGTAATAAAAGTAGAAGAATTACTTATTGTTATTTAATTTTAAGGATCAAAAAATGGTTTGATGATTAAAAAATAGTTAACAAGTAATTAAAGATGTTAATTAATTGTTAAATAGTTGAGAAATAGAACAAAAATGAGTTTAGAAGAAGAAGAAGAAGAAGTGAATTTGGACACTCGGAAAAATTTTTAGGGCCAAAATACTCCCATACTTAGCCAAAATTTAAGACTGAAACCAAAATCCTGCTCTCTAAATTTGTACCCCACGCTGCAGGTGATAGTTGTACCTCTCTATGTGACAGTCACAACTGAGCTGTCATTGACGTGGTTATTGTGTTGCTACTGCATTGGCAGTTAACTTTGTTAACTACTGATGTGGTTGTCCACGTGGAATTTATTTATTTTTATTTTTATTTGGAAATTAATTTTTTTTGAATTTTGATTTTTATTCAAATCTCCACAAATGGACCAATAAACACTTTGAGCAACTTTGACTTGAGAATATATGGATCAAATGTACTTTATTTTTTCTTCTTCAAGAACAACTTGAAGATTATCAAGAACACACAGTAAATTCCAATACACTCAAATTAACTCGGAATTAGCTCAAAATTTAGAATTTTCTTCCCTTCAATTTAGAGAACAAAGCCCAATAATTATTAACCTCCAATTTCTCCTCAATCAAAATTTGAAAAGTTTAAAAAGCTTGAAACTCTCCAATGGTAATTTCACTTCTTCAACTCCAAATTAAATAAAATTTGAAACCTAAACTCAAAAAATACTAGAGAATAAGGATCTAGTATCAAAAATAATAAATAAATTTGTTGTAACACTAGAGAACAATAACGATTTTTGGACTTTTTTTTTGTAGACCAAGATAGATTTGTTGGAACAAATCTAAACCTAATCTCTAATACCAAATGATAAGAATGGAAGAAACAATTGAAAGAAATAAGAAAAAATATGTGTAATTATCGAAATCTAATTGAATTTATGAGCAACAAAGGACTTTATACCTTTACCTCTCAATTGAATCCGATCAAACAACAATAACCCAAACTCAAATAAAAACGAGAAAATCAAATTGAATCCACAAAGAGGGTAACCCGATGATCCATTATGCTAGAAGAAGTTAACTATCAATTCTATGAGTAAACCACTAATTACTCACTAATTCCTTAAGGGAATTAAACTAACACTAAATTAGCAACTACAATTTGAGAGCATTCAATTTCAACATTCAACATACTTAGTCTAAGTCTTCCAAAATGAAAAAAGACTAATATCTATACTAAGAAAATAAAGAATACACTTATTTGACAATTTTACCCTTAATGAGATAAGGGTCTTGTTTGGTTGTCTTCTTTTATGAATCCTTGAATACATGAGATGACCATTTGCACACATGACCACTTTCTTCCTTCTCTTCACTTTGATGGACCTTTAACATATTATATGTCTTTATTTGGTATTCATCAAGCTCCTCTAAAGCTTTCACGTGATCTATGTTGTCTATGACATTATCAAAAAACCTTAAAGTCTTTAATCTCCAAAAACCTCAAATACAACACTATTTCTAGTAAACGATGATGTTCTTATATTCTTCAGATCATTTAGCCTTAATATTCTCAACAAAGTTTTTGTACTCTTCAAGTCGAAATATTAATTCAAACAAAGTGTTTAGTAAATTGGTGAAGTTTTTAAATATGTCACTCCCCGAGACTACCCCTTGATGTAAACATGAGACCTAGGATCACGAGTGACCCCAAGCTAACCCTGAACCAGGCATATCATAAGCATACTAAAACAATCTGAATAAAGAGATACTATGTGAAAGCTAAAATAGTGGTAAACTGAAAGTGGGGAATACCCAACTAGTCTGAATATATGAAAATGTACTAAGAATTTAATAACAACTGAAAGATCAAACTCAAATCTAAAGCTGAATCTAATACTATGTCTGAAAAGCCTCTACTGACTAGAGTTGCTGGGACATGCCCCAGCTAACTCTAGCAAAACTGAAAACGAAAATAAAAGACTGAATATTAAAGACATGTTTATTGTCCTCGAAGTATGAGGACTCACCACTGAAGCTGCTGAATACGGGTCGAGAACCGATCTATGCGTGATCTGGATGCTGGATGCTGAATACCTGAACCTACATCATGAAAGGATGTAGCGCAGAGTATGCGTCAGTACTCAGAATGTACTGAGCATGCAGGATATAGATAATAGCTAAACAAAGTATAAAAGTTGAACAAACATAACTTAGAGTTCTTCTCATGGACCTTATGTTGTTTAGAAGCATAAGCTATGACCTTACCTCGTTGCATCAACACACATCCTAGGCTGACCCTGGATGCATCACAATAGATCACATAACCGTCTCAACCATATGGTAGAGTCAAGACAGGAGTTATAGTCAACCTAGTCTTTAGTTCTGAGAAACTTTTCTCGCACTCATCGGACCATTGAAATTTGACTTTCTTCTAAGTTAACTTGGTCAATGGGGAAGTTATGGATGAAAATCCTTCAACAAATCTCCTATAATAACCAGCCAAATCCAAGAAACTTCGGATATCTGTTGGAGGTGGGTCTGGGCCATTGTTTCACTGCTTCTATTTTCTGATAATCCACTCGGATTCCTTCGCTAGATACCACATGATCAAGGAAAGCGACTGACTTTAACTAGAATTCACATTTGTTGAACTTAGCGAATAACTGGCGATCCTTGAGAGTTTGCAGAACAACTCTCAGATGAGTCGCATACTCTTCCTTATTCCGAGAATATATGAGGATATCATCAATAAAGACAATAACGAACAAATCCAAATACTGTTTGAACACCCTGTTCATTAAGTCCATGAAAGTTGCAGAAGCCCATTATTAATTTTGATATCGATAAATAAAGCACATAGTATTGAAAAGAGTTGAAGGGAAATTAGTAAAAAAAAATCTTTATTTATAATTTCTTGATGGGGCATCTAACGGAAAAAATGGACAAGTAATATGAGACAAAGAGAGTGAAGCTTAGGAATTAGGATGTTGAAATCTTCTCAAACCGAAAATCGAACCAAATCGTGGAAAAAAATCTGACTATACATTAGTTGGAGGAATAGTTTGATTTTAACTAAAATATCAACTCAAGACCAAGCCAACCAACATTATATATATAATTTTAAAATTTTATTCTATACATAAGAATATTTATTTTGATTTAATTTCTAAATATTTCTTATACTTTTTCATAGTTTTTATCTTTTTAACATATTATTTCAAGTTTGAAACCTAGAATTTTGAATAGTCCAATAAAGGTTATAGTCCATAAATGTTAGTAACTCTAATAAAGCTTAAATCAAAATCAACTTAATACTAATTGCTAACAAAAAAATCAATTCAACACTAAGGATGACAATAATATTGAATATTTGTTCTTTAGTTTTGTATTAGTTTAGACAATTAAAATACATAAGTTAATTTTAATTTTTCAAAAATATTTAGTCATATAATTAATTAATACTTACTAGACTTATTTTAGCATGATTTAGTACTTTTAAATTATGATCATTTTCATTATGACTTATTAATTTGCAATATAACATACGATTCCATTATTATTTTTTGTTGAATATTTTATTGTTGTCACTCATCTCATATATTGTGTTATTTTTTTTCTTAAGAAACATATTAAATAATTGTATTTTGATAGGACTAGAGAAATATTTGAAGCACAAGTTAATTATACATTTGTATGAATACTTTATCGAAAAAACCCGAGGTTGAAATATCCGAATTTTATTAATTTGATTTGATTTATAGATTTAAAAATCTGACACAAATAATTTAATTTGATATTTGAAAAATCCAAACCGTACACCCCTAATTGAGGCCAACAACAAATACCAAACGCTCAAATGCTCATAACAAGAAAAAGGCATGTCTAAGGCAGACTTTCCCCAACAGAGCCAGTTTTCCCACCAAAAGGCTTATTTGACTTTGAACAATCAATGTTCTATATCATTTGTCTAATTACTTTTCTTACAAAGATCACAAAAAAATATACAGAGGGAGGAATGCAGAGGAAATAATAAAAAATGAATTACAAGAAGAGAAGAAAAAGAAAATACCGGGGGAGAATACTATTATCATCAAAAGAAAGAGAAGAGGAGGATGTCAAAGAAGGGGTTCAGAAAGTTCCATTTCATTGGCACCCTCTTGTTGTGTCTCTACACGTCTCATACCTACGGAATCTAAGCCAAGCCATTGCCATGGCCAGCACATGTATCTTGGCCTGTTTAGACCAGTTGTTGATGTTTCCCTGCCGTCTAGCTCTTCAAGCTGACGGGTGAGCTCTTCCACTTTATCCCTCAGCCTCGATGCTCTTAAATCTGCCAGTCTCAATGATTTCTCAGCTGCATCCCTTGCAGCCATGGCTGCATCAGCTGTTTCCTCTTTGAATTTTAGCTTCCTCCCGGACTCTAGTACAGCCTCCTTTGCTGCCTCAAGCTCCTGGCATACAGCAGCTAACTACAAGAACCATCGGAAGAGAGTCTATTAGTGATATGCAGCAGTTTGTTTACAAGAAATTGTTCCAGAATACAAAAAAAATCAAACGCATTAAACTAGAATCCCACTAAACTTTTGTAACTTTCTGGTTTATAGATGATTTAAGAGTTCTCAATATCTCAAAACCATGATACACAGACAATTCCATAGGCTGAGTCTAAGATGTATTCCTAATTATTTGCATAGTGACAAATGGCCAATGGTGCATGTCCATTCTTTTTCGGTAAGAGTTTCTTGTTGATTAATAACGTGTTATTGTCTATACACTTCCACGGCTACGCTGTTTTTTAGTAGCAGTAAATATCTAAGTGCATGAGTCCAATAAAAAGTGCTTGTCTGAGCTTCACTAGACTCTGATTTTCTCTCTGATAATGTCTATGAATTTCACTTCTGACATTTGAGATTCAGAGATTCACATAAGACCTGCATTACAAATTGACACACAGAGGAGCTTTCTCTTCTGTCTATGGTCAGTGATGCTTGGCCATTAATTCTGGTAGGTTTATCTTGTTAATGCAGTAAATAAATGTAACATTGTCTATGCATTGCTCCATGTGCATTATTTTTCTAGCAGAAGGTATACATTAAAGTAAGTAACCTCAATATAGAAGTGTATTCCCATGCTTTAGTAGATTCTGATTTTCCACAGAATTTGATTCCAAAGACTTTGGTTTGCCATTTGAGAGATAAAGCTGGATAAAGGGACAATAACTTGTGGACATCAAACTCTGGTATTGTGTCTTAGCTTACTGTAAGTATCTGACAAGACATAGTTAATTGCAACCTAGTGCATAATCTCAAATATCTAAATGGTTGTTCTTTTTTAAAACAATTTCTGCATGCATATGTTTATACCACTTAGCAAGCAATCATGCGTTACATCATGAATCACTACTACTATCTTATTTCATACGACACCAAAGTCTTCGTACGAAACACTTTAGTTCTCTCCCGCTTTCTTTGTAGCCACAGTTGCTATGATATTCATATTCTAAACTATTTCTAGTCCTTATTAAATCAACTATAGAGAGACAAAGAGGAGAGTGTATCATAGAACAAAACAGCTCTAAAATATGAACCAATAAGACTTGCTTACTGAAGCATGTTGCGCAGGCAAACGACGACTCTTCTATTTTATTTTAGCAAAACAAAATCGGGACAAGTGATAACAACACTTGCTTCTATTTCTATAGTGGACTTCTATTTCTTTTCCTTTTTTTCTCAGATATATTATTCCTTTTATATTTATATAAATAACACTATAAAACAGGAAAACCCACAAGTTTCTTTTGCCAGAAGAAAACTCATTGGGTATGAGTTTTACCGCAGATGTATTGCCCAGACCAACTGGCATTTCATAAGGAACAAACTCTTGATCAGGAGAATAAAAGGAAACTTGACAGCACAGAAATCTCGAATATCAAAGGACATTCTATCGAAAAGAGCCAGCAGATATATCATGCCCGAATCCAAAATTTATCAATAAATCAACTAGGCCTCAATCCCCAACTAGTTGAGTCAATTATGGGGATCTTTTGTATCCATTAGGCTCTATACGGATTCATTTAATATATTGCAGTTCCCTAAAAACATAGATTACATAAGGATGTCGATACCACTGAGTCAAAAAAAAAATTTGACAAGGTTTGAAGTTGATCCTCTTTTCTTTTCCCCCAAAAAAGTACTTTGAAGTTGAATATCTCATTTTGGTGTTCTTATCTTAAACCTCATTAAAATATTGAAACAGATTGCTAAGCAATTTGAGAGCACTTTTGACATGAAGTTTTCTAAAATTACCTCTTGCATTAAATGTTTAGCTATAAACTGTTATAACAGCAGTTTCACTGTACTCTATGCTAGGAGGCACATTCTCAAATCCAAAATCTGAAATATCCTTTTTACAAACTTATATATCATCTTTAATTAATAGCAGGATAGTACAAATTTAACGTAGAAATTTTGTTCCTCCGCATGCCAACAATTAAGTGATCAACAGATCTTACAAGAACAAAAGAGAGAGATTCTATGAACTAAAATTTGAGAAACCTAAGCCAATAACCACCCCTTCCGACCCACCATCACCCCCGCCCCACTGAAAGAAGAAAAAGGGAAAGTGAAGAGCATTACTAAAACAATATTAAGATCCATCTCTATTCATGAAGTATTAATTATATTTTATCGTTCCAAAGATATAAGAGACAAAGGAAACGAGGGTTACACTTGAAACCCGTGAAAAAGTGTCTGGATGGAAGAAAAAAATCAGCCAGAAGGAGATACTTCTCTTCATTCTAAAATATAATAGCTGACAAAAAAGTTGAATTTTTTTGGCAGGAGTGATGACATAGACTGTTTTAGCCTGACAAATAAATCAGAAACTTGCTAACAGTTTCTTAGCAATTGAACAGCATGTGTTAGCTTGTGTCTAATGGAAAACAGAACAGCAGAAAAACACATACCCCGGCATGACAAAAGTGGGTCCATAGACAAATATCTATAGATATTTAGTGGACTTCCTAATATATATACAAAGTCTGAGAAAAAGCTAATGGGTTCAATGAACCCGTAACTTATAAGTAGCTCTCTACTTGTTGAAAATGCATTTATGATTTTCAGAATCATTATTTAAATTACATTAAGAGTGTTTAAGAATTCATTACCTGTGCTGCACACTCTTGCTCAACAGCTTTACCTGCAGCAGCTTCTTGCTGTGCAGCTACTTTCCATCGTGTAATTTCTTCTTCAGCAGCAGTGATGTCCAGCATGAGCCCTTCAACCTGCAATGAAATAGTTATTTGTAAGACTTCATTATATGACAAGAAGGATTAAATATGCATATTAACTTTCCACAACTCTCGTAAGCAGATCTCCATGAATGACATTAAACTCTATGAACCAAATACTAATATCATGAAATACTAAATTGAGATGAGGCAGTGCATTACATTTTCATTTGCCACCCTCTCCTTCTCTTCAAGTTCCTCCACACGTAGCTTCCATTGACTGAGTTCCTTCGCTTGAGTTTCCACATGTTCCTTGAGTAAACTTGACTCTTCCCTTTGATTCAGTAAAGCAAAATGACAAAACAACCATGTCAGGCTAAGAAAAGGCAATGCTCATACTCTAGCATTTCTCGAGAGAGAAAAAAGACAAAAGGGCAATGCATTATCTGCTTGGTCAAGTAGAGTAGTATAACATAGTGAAGAAATGCAGCTAAGACAATAGGTAAACCCAATATAAGCTTGGCATGAGGTACCTTAGCTCTTCAACAGTATGTTTAAGGTCAATGATCTCAACCTGAGACTGCTTAATTATATTCTCTAATGCACCAGCCTACATCAAGAACATCAATAAATTAATAACATAACAAGAAACTTTGAAGGAAAATTAGTATTTAAAAAGGACTTACCAAAGCATATACTTCATCCTCTTCAGTATTTACTGCATGCATATTATTATCAGAAGCAGTGATCTTACCATCACCAATGTGATTGTTGAACTTGTAATTAATCCCAGCTTCTCTCAATCCATTTTCTGCTATCTTAAACAATTCATTTGTTTTGGATGACAAATCCACTGAAATTCTCTTTGAAAGAGCACTTCTAAGTAAAGACCCAATTTGTTCTTTTTCTTTTACTAACTGAGAAACAGACTCATTTAGGCTTTTCACTTCATGGCTCTTCTCCTCTAGCAAATCCCTTGTTTTCTGCACAACAAATTCACTCATTTCATGTATAGATTCCAATCCTGCTAAAACTGCCCTTATATTCTCTTCCATGTCCATCTCTTGAGCAAGAAACAAGGATTCCGACAACTCAGATGCCTTCCTGGCATCAACAACCTTAACAGCATTATAAATCTGCTCGTGTATTTTCGTAACATATTTCAATTGCTCAGCAAGTAATGATCTTTGCATTTCCAGCTTTGATTCTGAACTGCTCAACTTACCTTCATATTCCTTAACCAAATCTCTCAATTCACCCACTTCACTCTCCAAAGCCTTTTGCTTTTCACACATCTCCTGTTCCAATTCAGACAATTTCTCATCTTTTTCACCTATGGATTTCTCTAAACTCTCAACAACAGAAGCTTTTTTTGCAACCTCATCTCTCAAACCACTAATTGTTGACTCTAACTGTGAAACTTCAATTGCAATTTCATAATTCCTATGGTCCATTTGTTCACGGGCTTCATTTCTTGACTTTGTTGTTGATTCAATCTGTCTCAATAGCTCCTCTACAATGTCATTCGTCCTTTTGATCACCCCATAAGCCACTGCTGGTAATCCTGTGTATTTCTGTGACCTAGGTAATCCACCAGCTACAAAATTCTTAAATTGACTTACTTTTCCAGATATCTTATCAATTCCACTAACTAACATTGAACCTGAAGTTTCCATCTCAGTTCTCATTGAATCTTTTGCCTTTTTCACTTCCTCTAACTCCTTTGAAAATTCATCTCTCTGCCTAGTTACTTCCTTCAATTCCTCTGTCACCTTTTCAACTGTAGTCGAAGCTTCTTCCTTTTCCCGCAATGCTTCATCGCGTTGTCTCGAGTGCTCATCCCGCTTTTTGATCGCATCATGAGCGAGAACTCTCAATCTGTTGAACGAAACTTGCAACTGCGATTTAGAATCCTCAGCGGCTAATCGAGCTTGCCGCTCCCGATCCAGCTCGGCGAGAATCTCACGGAATTTCTCAATTGAGACATCTTCTGGTGAGGGAGAATTAATTATATCAATAGGTACCGGATCATCGGCCTCTACGTCGCTCAATACATCGTCGTTATCTTCTTCACCGGCGTTCGACATCGGAAAATTGACAATCTAGCTAATCACCTACACATTTCAAAACCCTAGAATTAAGAAAAAGGTGAAGTCAACTAAGTGTTGAAACAAAAGGAAAATGATTAGGAAGATATGGTGATCGCCGGAGATTTCGTCGGAAGGAGCGGATTTTCTTAGTTTTAGGAATAATCGGAGAGAAATCAAGTGCCGGAAAACTTGGAGGGTTCAATTTCGGCACCAACTAGTCTCTTGTTCTTTACGTTTTTAAAAAAAATATTTTAATTATAATTATTTGTTTTAGTTTTGGTTTTTAATTCAGTTTTATTTTTCCCGTAAGCCGGAAGGAAAATTGGTTGGGATGTTCAATTTATTTATTTTTTTGGACAATATAATATTTTTATGTGTATATATATATAAATAGAGGGTTACATTGTTTTCCATACAAGCTATTACTGATAGGTTTTTAAAACAGGCTAACTTATTACGTGGAATTAGTTTAGTAAGAGGAACTCCTTCATGATTTGTCTTAATTATTGGGATTACGGGTCAGGAGGAGTTAGCATGATAGTAGCTTGAGAGGACGATGTCAGCTCGGCACCAATCTTTGACAAAAAATCGGCTACTGGATTGGCTTGGCGGAAGCTATGCGGAGTACTGGACTCTCCAACCTCTTCATAAGCAATCTGCGAGAGTCAATTAAATCAGCATAAATGGGTTGAGGGTGGTGGATAAATTCAAGAATTTTAGTGGAGTCAGTTTCAATTTCAATGGACCGAAGAACATATGTAATGGCTATTTGGAGTCCTTGTTGAAGGACTTCAAGTTCAGCCATTACATGATTTTGCACCTTGACATGCTTATAAAAGCCCGCTACCCAAACTCTCTCGTGGTTTCTGAAAATACCCACAATACCTCCCGAGTTGCTAAGATTTGAATAGGAGCCGTCGATGTTGAGCTTGAATTAGGTTTTAGAAAAAATCAACTTACTTTTTCTACATACTACACTATTATCTAAGTAAAATAAAATAATAAATACACTATCAACTAAAAATAATAATTGGCGTGTCAAATGTTTAGAGGTCTAAATTAAAGATTTTTCTAATCTATTTTTTGAGTTGCAGCTTACAATGAAATAGTTTTATCTAATAGCAAAGTGCAACACTACCATAACAAACAATTTAACAGTTAACCGATATAAGAGGATAAAATATTTAACTTGCAATCAGTTAACCAATATGAGAAGATAAAATATTTAACTTATAATTATTGATTACTCAAGTAATTTTTATTTGATTCTTCATTTTGTAGTAGACACTAGACAGTAATGTTCTGACGGATTATTCATGTAACTTATGTTGACTCTCAAATTTAAAATAGGGATTAATTTTCTAGCTAAAAACTTAGATAATTTTTGTTTACTCTTTTCGAGGGTTCAATTTTGCCACCAATTCAACTTCTTCTTTTTTTTGTAAAAAACTGTTCTAAACTTTAAGAATTCACCAAATTTATTGAACGACTTATAATTCTCTCTTTTGTCCCAACAAAAATATTTTTGTTACATGATTTTAAAAAAAATATTTTTCTGAGAAAGCAATATTAAGCATACAAGTCCAGCATTTATAGTAAATAAACATAGTGAACAAAAAAGAGGAAAAAGTAGAATGGTTATTGATTAGAGAAATTTAAATGCAAAAACTAAAACATATAATTACTCAATACCCAATAAAATATTAAAGATAAGATAAATACAAGAATATAATTATTTTAGTAAATTTGACTGCAAATCAGGATTTTACCACTTAAAGTTAGAACAAGAATCTAAAAAACTTACAGCATTTACAGTACCACAAAGATTTTATGAATGGAATGTATTACCATTTGGATATAAAAATGCACCAGATAGATATCAACACTTTATGGATAACTACTTTAAACAACTAGAAAATTGCATAGTATACATAGATGATATACTATTATATTCCAAAACACAAGATGAACATATA
>JAJOOO010018413.1:0-32753 GCA_029582685.1 Solanum piurae | reverse complement strand
TAACGACTATCGAGTTAAATATTTTCTATTGACAATATTCTTCCATATTCTCTGTGGGATCGACCCCGACTCATAGTTGGGTAAATATATTGCATACGATCGTTTATATTTCTTTTCAAGAAGTATATTTGAACGTTATCAATGAACAACATGATTATGAATGTAATCTCAAAAGGGTTAGTAACTTATACTCAAGACTTAGAATTTAAAGATACTACTCCTCTCAAAGATACTCAACTTATGAAGTTCATGCAGAATTTATGGACTTGAATGACTCAACTCGAAGGTCTAACAAACAATATGGAATTCATGTATATGACACTTCTCATTCTCACATTTCATCCTCAAAACTTAGCTTGAATCAATTGTTGATCTCAAAGGATTCACAATTGAACTCAAAGGTTTTCTTGAACTCTACTCTTAACTCTCTCTTGAATTTGACTTATGAATTCAAAAGTTATGGTTATTGATATGAAGGATCTCGTGATGATGAAGTAGACTCATAAATACATTCTCCTCACTCTCATGCTCACTTACTTGAGTCTTGAAACAAGTTATTAGAAATTGTAGAAGACTCCTCAAAAATACTCAAAAGGGACTTTTTAAAAATGTTCGCAAGAACTCTCAAAACTTAACTCTTAACTCTACCTTGAATTTGAATTATGAATTATAAATTCAAGGTTATTATTCATGTTTTGAATGAATTCTAGGTGTTTATAAGTAGTTTAGAGTGATTAGAATCAAAGGGAGTGAAGGTACACTTTAATGGGACTCAAACGGGACAACCGACGAAAAAGGAGTTGGGGCAGGTGATGCTTATTGTGACCAACGACACTATCCTACAATATGAGTGTCTACGATCGTCGATAATATAGTAACCCAACCGAGGGTTGAGGTCTGTCCCAAGGGAGCGGTTTTGAGAATTAATAGCCAATTAAAATTTCATTCAAATTAGTAGTAGCTAACGACATTTGCGATTAAAAACATTGTAAATTAAAGAGGGTGACACAAAAGTGTCAAATATCAAAGGGGGGTTTTATAAGAAGCAATAAAGCAGCAAAATAAACAAGAAAATCAAGTATGGGGAAAGGTTCTTGGGATGTGACCGCAATACAAGTTGAGATACATTGTTGGGTACATGTTTTTTATAGGAAATTTGCAAGATAATAGTGACTAGGCTAAGCTTTAAAGGGAAATAAGTTCCCTCTCGGGCAACTTACCCCATTTCAAATGCGTTCCTCTCGGACACTCATTTGCCGCATGAAGACCAGCCTACGCCTTACCCCACTCACTCTCTCGAGCTGAGTGTTAGGATATGGGACTAGGGCTCACCCTCTCGGGCTGAATGTCGACCCACTCCTTAGGCCATCAGTCTAGTGGTTTTGGTTTCGCGACCTCCCTCTCAGGCAAGCCAAAAACACATGGGTGGCTTTGTATTTGCAACTACAAACCCTTTAGATTAAACCACAACCACTAGGTGAAATCACCATTAAAATGCATCTAACCTATCAGTAAGCAAGACAAAACAAGAACATCAACCCATATTTGCTAAATCACACCTCAAGAATGGGGTTTTTTAGCCACACATCAAGAAATAAGAAATTATACCTAATATGATAATGAAATCAACTGGGTAAAAGATATTAAACCTTGAATTAAGCAAAGGAAAATGAATAGAGAAGACCCACTTCCAACTTGGGGAAGAAGAACTCCTTTCTTCAAGTCTCCACAAAAACCCTCTCCAAACTTGAGAGAAAAATATTAGCTAAAGTATATTCTAAAGTGAAAATTATAATAATTATTCCACACTAAGACTACAACGCCAACTGGTATTTATAGTCTTCACAGATTGTGCTGCGGAGGATTGTTCGGCGACATTAGTCGAGATCGCCGATTAACTCGGTAATCCGCCCTTTAGTCAGCTCATCACCTTCAGTGTCTTGCCTTTAGCATCCTCGCATTCTGGATCATTGGGCGGTACAGTACTGCTCGTGGAACTTATCGGCGACTTGCCGATTTCTCCTTTCCTTGCCTTTTCATCCACTTCCTTCAAGGCTTCGCGTACTGGAACAAAGGGCGGTTCATGTAGTTTCGGCGACTCGCCAAGTTGAACTCGGCGATCCGCAGGATTCCATTTCTTGTTCTTTTCAGCACTATTTGCTCCGTTTTGCACCTAAGTGTCCATGCTCCCTCTAAAACTTCAGCATTTTAATCAGGTATTGAGATAAAACAATCATTCAAGGACACTATTTCTATTAAAATAAAGCCCTAGATGAGTCCAATTTGTGGACTTATCAGCAGGCGACCCTGGCGCATTCCTGGCACGGGGAGCCAGCCCCAAACTTCAGAGACACCATCCTGGCGCACTGCTGGCGCATCTGTGGCGCGTCGCACCACCATTCCCCGAGACAATTCCGATGAATTTAATCTCTCGTTTTCTGATCCTAAATTGCTTTTAATCGATTTCTTTCTCAAGTTTTCCTTAGATTCAATTACCCAACCTAAGTACACACTAATCTACTCAAAACACTCACTTTAATCTCAGGAAATCATAAAAACCCCAACAAACCAAGATTTAGAATGAACTTCAAGAACACTTATCAAGAACTCAATTCCTTCAACTTTTGAAAATGAAATTTACGCTGAAAATAGCATGATTGGCGTGTGGGTGAACGAACCCAACACTATGGAAACTTACATACCTCTTAGGGATCAAATCCATGGTGAAAATCCGCAACAACACTCACGATACTCGACGAGTGCTTTGATCCCCTTCTGTTTTCTCCTCTTTTCTCTTCTTTTTTCTTCTTGAACTCTAAACTAAAACCCTAGGCGTACATTAGGATTATATAACTGAACCTAATAGGATTAGACCCTTAAAACCTTACTAAAAATGAATTAAATCTGATTGGATAAGGAAAAGACCAAAATACCCCTTACTATTTTCTGGTAACTTTCCTTATCTGGATAACTTAACTTCAAAAGGGCATATCTCACTCATCTGAACTTGAAATTTGAAAACTTGGTGGCGTTGGAAAGATAATTCAAAGAACTTTCATTTAATATCTTATGTCCTACCCAACTCATCTTGTACTGAGAGTTATGGTCATTTGAATTTGACCCAAAACTTAGAAGAACTTAGGAATAACTTGAATGAACTCTCTTTAGTTCTTCTTGGAACTCAAGGTGCTACATCTAGTGAACTTAACACTAAAGAAAATTTTGAATTCCTTGGTAAAATCCTACTCACAACTAAGGATGGTTTGAATCTTAGCTCAAAAAAATTTCTGGGGTGTAACTCCAGATGATTCCTTATTTCTTTTAAGCGTAGCTTAGTGGATCCACTTAGTTGAGGTGTCGAATATCCCAGCAAGGTATAGGACAATTCTAGCAGTGTGGGCGAGACGTTGTATCATCACGTAGTTCATAGTGATGGTTATCGATTAGAGAATCTGCCAATAGAGTTAAAGTGTATTTTTATATATCACTTATTATGTTGAGTTCAGAGATGAGAAAGTATTTTTTAAAACTTTGAATGATTTAACTCTTTTACTTCTGAGTACATTGTTATCTATTGCAGTCCTTTCATTCAGTTATTTGTTATTCACCTATATTACATACTCGTATATTTGATGTACTGATCTAATTTGACCTACATGTCACGACCCGAGTTTACACCTTGGACGTGGCCGACACTCAAGAACCATTGTTGGTCCCCAAGAAAATTCTCATCCTGGCTGACTACAAGCGGAAGACTAACTCAAGCATACAAAGCTTAAAATAGAATAAAATCAATAACTCAAATACAAATCTTTAACTCAAAAGATTAACTTGAATAAAAATAATTTATTCCACTCGCCATAAAATAGTCAACTTAAGTCTTTAAAACATTTACCAAAATAAATGAACAGACTTCTGAAACTCTACTATCTATCTATGAAGCCTCTAACCAACAAAGATGGAAGTCGAAAAAATACCCACGACATCCTAACAACGGATATAACTGAAAGTACAAGTAGAACACTCCGGAGGCAAAGAGGCTCACCATAGCTAACTCGAACTGCTTGTGGCACTAACGAAGCACCTATTGATGATCCTGAATACCTGTATCTGCATCATGAAATGATGCAAGACAAATGGCTCAGTACAGGAAATGTACGGGCCTGTAAGGAAAATTCTAAAGCATAGAATAATCTTAAACTTGATAAAAAGGAAACATACTTACCTCATCTCAACTCACTCAACTAAACTCAACTCAAGAATAAGATACTCAACTCAAAGATAAGATATTCAACTCAAGGATAAGATATTCAACTTAGTGAAAGAAGGCTCGACTCAATAATAGCATACTCGAATTGGGTACTCAACTCTGGATATTCAAATCTATATAAAGCAACAATACAGATGCAATATATGGAAATATTTTAAAATAGTAGAAAGCAACTCAATGTATTGAAAGATGCAATAGTAACTCAGTTTGTACGCAAGGATACAATGTAAACTTTGTTTGTATAATAAAATACAAAAGAAACTCTGTGTATATGAGAATACAAAATATCTCTGTGGGAGTTTCTCTAACCGACAACCATTACTATGAGTTATGTAATGATACATCGTCTAGCCCATGCTGCCAGAACTATCCTATACCTTTTCGGGGTATAGAACCTCTCAACTAAGTGGATCCACTAGTCTATGCTAAAAAGCACTAAGGAATCATCTAAAAAGTATGATCCTTTCTACCCACGTTGGCTACATGGTTTATGGAGACTTGAGTTATCTGAACTCTTACCTATACTATCCTATACCTTGTCGGGGTATAGAACCTCTCAACTAAGTGGATCCACTAGTCTATGCTAAAAAGCACTAAGGAATCATCTAAAAAGTACGATCCTTTCTACCCACGTTGGCTACATGGTTTATGGAGACTTGAGTTATCTGAACTCTTCCATATATTGGTGCTCAATACTACTCCCAAATATATACTCAGCTCATATGTTTAAAAACATTACTCTTTCTCTGTTATGAGATTATTACTCAAAATCTTTCTCTAAAAAGAGATGCTTACTCAACTGCTCAGAATTCTTTTGGAAATCTCAGTTTTATCCTCTTTTAAATGTGAAAATATTTACTCTTGGGAATACTTAGTTCCATATATCATTTTAAAGAAAATGAACTCGATTCAACTCTTTCTCAGCTCAGGTGCTAAAGTCTTAAATCAAGTTTTAGAAAAAATTGTAAAAAACTTCTCAGAATAAAGTTCATGCTGAATTATGGACTTGGACGACTCAATTCAACGTTTTTAATAACCATACATAGAACTCAATACTCAAGACTCAACAACTCAGAACTCAAAAACTTTAACAGAAATACTCGTTTCAAGAATACCCAACTCAGAGGGTTCATGTGGAATTATGGGCATGAACAATCTCAACTCAAGGACATTATGATACTACTTTATCTCAAGAAAGTTTGACTCATAATGTTCATGCGGAATTGGGCATGAACAACTCAACTCAAGGACTTCATGGGTAACCTATAATAGCCCCATGATTAGGAATGTAATCTCAAAAGGGTTAGGAACTCATTACTCAAGACTTAGAACTTGAAGATACTACTCCTCTCAAAGATACTCAACTTATGAAGACATGCAGAATTTATGGACATGAACGACTCAACTCGAGGGTCTAAATAACAATATGGAATTCATGTATATGACTCTTCTCATTCTCATACTTACTTCCTCAAAACTTAGCTCGAATCAATAGTTTATCTCAAAGGATTCAAAATTGAACTCAAAGACTTTCTTGAACTGTACTCTTAACTCTTTTGAATTTAAATTATGAATTCAAGAGTTATGGCTCATGATAAAAAGGATCTCGTAATGATAAATTAGAATCATGAATACATGCTCCTCACTATCATTCTCACTTACTTGAGTCTTGAAACAAGTTATTAGATATTGTAGAAGACTCCTCAAAAAGACTCAAAATGGACTTTCGTAAAATGTTCGAAAGAACTCTCAAAACTTAACTCTTAACTCTACCTTGAATTTGAATTATGAATTCAGGTTATGATTCATGTTTTGAATGATGTCTAGGTGTTTAGAATTAGTTTAGAGTGATTAGAATCAAAGGGAATGAAGGTATACTTAAAAGGGACTCAAACGGGACAACCGACGGAAATAGAGTTGGGGCAGGTGACCCTGGGGCATTCCTAGCGTGGGGCGTCAGCCCAAACTTCAGAGACACCATCCTGGTGCAGTGCTAGCGCGGTACGCCAGCTTTGCTATTGCATCTGTGGTGCATCGCACCACCATTCCCCATACAATTCCGATGAATTTCATCTCTTGTTTTTTTATCCTAAATCGCTTTTAATCGATTTTCTTTTCTCAAATTTTCCTTAGATTCAATTACCCAAGCTAAGTACACACTAATATACTAAAAAAACATTCACTTTCATCTCAAGAAATCATCAAGACCCCAACAAAACAAGATTTAGAATGAACTTCAAGAACACTTATCAATTCCTTCAACTTTTGAGAATGAAATTTGCGTTGAAAATAACATGATTGGCGTATGGGTGAACGAACCCAACATTAGTGAAACTTACATACCTTTTAGGTATCAAACCCATGGTGAAAATCCGCAACAAAACTCACGATACTCGACGAACGCTTTGATCCTCTCCTCTTTTCTCCTCTTTTCTCTTCTTTTCTCTTCTTGAAATTTAAACTAAAATCCTATGCGTATAGTAGGATTATAAAACTGAACCTAATAAGATTAACCCTTAAAGCCATACTAAAAATGAATTAAATTTGATTGGGTAAGGAAACGACCAAAATACCCCTTACTATTTTCGGGTAACTTTCCTTATTTGGACAGCCTAACTTTGAAAGGGCATATCTCACTCATCTGAACTCTAAACTTAGCAAACTTGTCGGTGTTGGAAAGATAATTCAAAGACTTTTTACTTAATATCTTATGGTCTGCCTAACTCATTCTGTACTGAGAGTTATGGTAATTTGAAGTTGACCAAAAACTTAGAAGAACTTAGGAATAGCTTGAATGAACTCACTTTAGTTCTTCTTGGAACTCAAGGTGCTACATCTAGTGACCTTTACACTCAAGAAGTTTTTAAATTCCTTGGTAAGATCCTACTCACAACTAAGTATGGTTTGAATCTTAGCTCAAAAAAAATTATGGAGTGTTACACTACATCTTTTAATGATGTGGATACTGATTATTAGGATCCTCAACGAGAGTTTGTTGAGATCACTTCATCCGCTCGTCTGCTTATGAGTGAGACCGCCATGCTTTCGGAGTACTCCAGTTTTATGAGTTGTTAGTAGTAGTTCTTTGGAGGAGTCATGTGTCTTGTCCCAACACTTATATTTGTATAGTACAGGCTTCATAGATAGACAGTTTTGGAGAGTCTTTCAGTTTAAAATATTTTATTTAAAACTTATGTTTCATACTCAGTATATTCAGCGAAGTTTTGAGATTCAGTAAACTATTTTTTTAACATTTCTTTCAATTTGATGCTTATGTACGTTTGAGTTAGTCTTCCGCTTGTAGTCAGCTAGGATGAGGGTTCGCTTGGGGGGGCCATCAATGGTTCTCTAGTGTCGGCCAAATCCAGGGTGTAGGCTTGGATCGTGACACCTTTTAAGGCTTTTCCATTATCTATCATTATTGTATTATTTAAACCAATAATTAAATATAGATATATATACTCACCAAAATACAAATGACCAATTAGTAATTTGATTACGTGATGTAAACATGAGGAGACTAATTTATTTGAGTTAGTAAGTATACAATGAATATTATTTCGGTGAATATTATATAACAGTGACCTTTTTAAATACCACACATACAAGCATTCTCTTTCCAATGGAGAAACACATTTTCTTATTGTTTGCATGGTTTCTTTAGTGCTCTCTTTAAACCAAAAGAACATAAAAACAAAAACAAATTGATGTGTTACCTTTATGTACACAATGTCTGACTCAACTAACAACTTCTCTAAAAATCCAAGTTTTTGGTCTGACTTTCAGAAGAACAATTTTATTCACTGTGTAATTGATAGTATTAACATGATGTCAAGTCTCTCGGATATAGAACGAATGCATCACACAGTTATACCAAGAACCTATTTCATTTGTTTCTCCATCGATGGATTTCCCATCTCAGGTGACAACACGTATCAAAACAATTAGAGCAATGATCTTCTGCCACCATCAACCTTACCGAGTCAGTTAAGTCTACTCCACCATCTACGCCAGAAATAATTACAAGTACCTCAGCCTGTATAGTGACAATCACAAAGATCACGTGGTGTATTACTACTTGGTGCAAAAATTACAAAACAAATGCATAATATATTCAGATCTAGATGTGCTAAAGTATTGCCACATCAAACCAAGGACTAAATACTTGAATTTGTCGATCACACATAGAGTCCCGCAACAGGATCACACAACAGTGTTTAAAGTGCTCAACTGTGATGTGCATGGAAAAACATATGAATCATTGGAACTATCATATATACAACACAATCAGATGCCGAGTATGAAATGTTAAATGGAAACTTAAGGAAAATGACTAGATTAAAGAGCAAGGAGACAATGTGAAGAATGTCGATATATATATATATATATATATTATATATATCAGATTTCTCTAAGAAAAAAAATGAGAACAAAATTCTCCCTCCAACATTAATCCACAAAATTCATGGTTTATATATATATATATATATCAGATTTCTCTAAGAAAAAAAATGAGAACAAAATTCTCCCTCCAACATTAATCCACAAAATTCATGGTTTTTTATGTGCTTTCTTTTCCATCAAAATTATCTGTATATATTTGATTATATAGATGATTATGGTCTTTTGTTATGACTTTAATTCAATGTTAACTCTTCAGATTCTTTATATTTATGTTAACTCTTCAAATTCTTTAGATTTTAATAGTAATGATTGACAATTTTAATAGATGAATGCAACCTTTTATTATGTTTTAACGGAAAAACTAAATTTTCAATTTCTTCAAGGCATTTAATAAAAAAGATTTCTAGCATCCCATAATATTTAATATATAATAACTAATAATATATGATTTTTTCAAAAAGTTTTTAGGATAGGGGTAAAATGGTATTTCAACTTTATACTTTGGAGATTCCCACTTTTAGTAATACTAGTTTCACGGCACGTGTGTTTCGTATAAATAGTATACGATGTTGTCAAATAGAATGAATATTATAACTTACATAAATCCCATAGTATAAAACCTAAATTACCTTATATCCCTATTATTTCTCTAATTACACAAATCCGATGTTTTTTAGGCATTTCGGATACATAATTAAGGATCCGAATACATTTTTGTTGATACATTATGTATCAATTTGTTCCATTTATTAAGGGAAAAAAAAGTTGAAAAATCAAATTAAGATCTCATAGTATCCATCTATTGCACTAATATAGGAAAAAAAACTAAAAATCAAATTAAGATTCCTTAAATTGCTTTATTCCATTCCAAATTATTGTCAAGAATTTAATCATATAGTATAACAAACCAAAAAATTCAAAAAATAAATTTCTTTTTCTTGTTCATTGTTCTCTCTGTTTCATCCATTAGCTGAAAATTTCATACGATACATAATCAATATTTTGATCTTCTTACGTTTCTTCTTACTTTCAATCATACAGAGATAAATCCTAACAGAACGAAGAAATTCAAATTTTTAAATTGCTTCGCCCCCCTATTCAGCGAAGAAACCTTTCAGATTTGATTCAAATTTTTTTGACGAAATTTGGGTAAGCAAGGTGAGTTATAAAGGATACAAAAGTGTTGGAATTGTTGTTGGACAAACGATTTATTTCGTGAATCTTCAAGTTCATCGAAAATCCTTTCAATTTTGATTCAACATTGTCGAAAATTTTGAGATTCAAAGTTCTGCTCTTATTGAAGATCATTTCAGTTTTGATTCAAAATTGTTCAAAAATTTTGAGTTTCAAAATTATTCTCCTAGTTCATTGAAGATCCTTTCAATTTTGATACATCATGAAGATCCTTTAATGTGGTAGAAAAATGAATGAAATTGAGTTAGTTAATTCGTTGAAAAGCTGGTACAGAACCGCCTTGGCTACTCACTAAACAAAATTCATGAAAGGTACATGATTGAAGACCTTTTTTTTTGGGTAAAACCAGAAGTAGGATAAGAAGAGGGAAAGTGGCAGAAAATTGAGTCACTCTGTCAATTCAACACAAGACAGGTGTTGCTGCTACAAAACCCAATTGTCATTTTCATTGTAGATCCTTTCAATTTTGATTCAAAATTATCGAAAATTCTGAAAAGATACATCATGAAGATCCTTTCAATTTAAACTGATAAGTGTTGTATTTCTACTAGATACATTAAATAAGAAAGTGTTGCCCATAAGATTTTAGGTTTGATATCGATACATTATTGTTTGGTAATTGTTATGTATCAGATACATTTAGTATGATTTCGAATTTACATGTCATGCCTAAAAAATTAGTGCATGATACATTATTATTTATGTAACTTTTTTTTTTGAGCAATAATATATTTTTATTTTTATTTTAAAAAACATTATACATGTAATTATTCCAAATAGCATATTTTTGGGGGTGTGATACATAACACAAAATTTATGTATCAAGTACATTTATATTGAACATGATAAACACTAATTGAAGATTCAACAACATCAGAGTTATGTATCAATATCTTAAATATGAGCATGATACATTGAATAAAACAAACGCTATTGTAATAGTGATGTATCGGATCAATGATAACACTAAAAGACTAATTTAAGAATCAAAATAAGTGAGATACATTGAAAGTTAGCCCAAAAAACTGAAAGATCGAATCAACAGAATGAAGTGTATCAAGACCGCCATTAGAAATTCTTGGAACCATTCCAAATGCACTCCAAGATGAACTTTGTGCATTAGGAAGGTTTTTCCACCTCTCTTCCATAAAGAGACCGGGAGTAAAAGATTCAGTAGTTTTTTAAGATGATTTTTAAAAAATAAAATAAAATAAACCAAAAACTGAAGTGATTGAAATAAATTTGCCTCTTGAATAACTTGAAATCATTAATTGGAAAGAGAAAAGATTTGAAATTCGAAAAAAGATTAATGAAAGTAACTGTGGAGAGATTTGTGGAGTGAAAAAAGGAAGTAAAATTATGTGTAGGAGATTTCAAATTAATGTATCCGAAAAACGGAATGATGGGAGCCAAACAAGGGCTTTTTGATATTTCTTAAAATAGTAGGGAAAATAGGAAAATAAGAAAATATGATAATAAATTGTGTGTAGTTAGGCAATTTTTCCTTAATATTACTAAATTAATATTTTTAGTAAATAATTATATTTGAAAGAACATATGACAAATGCTTTGAAATGATTAATACATATTGTCATAGAGTTAGCTATATTTTGAGATCAAAATAACCAAATATCATTGAAACATTTCTAAATATATTCATTCAAAGTTTTACTATGGTGAGAAAGTGACATTTGTTTAGTAGTATTAATTTTACTTCACTCAATTTTGTAAGCAAATCTAAGCAACAAAATTTTAAAAAAAAATATCCATACAAAAAATGTCACCAATAGTGTTTCCTCTTGAGGTTATTAACATAAATGATGGACACCATTTAAGTAAAAAAATTCTCTTAAATATTCATACTTGAAATTTAGTATGTGCATGGCACTAATAAGGATTACCATATACATTTCAATATTTTGTCTTTATACAAAATATTATTACTCAGTTAATATTTGAGTATGACTATCATAGAGAGGTAATTTTACAAAAATAAATGGTGCTTTGTTGTTATAACGAATGATGGTCAAATAGAGGTTTGGGTGTATGTAAAATAATTAGCTTGACAAATACTTTGTTAGTAACATAATTTAATGTCAATAAATGAAAAACATCACATTTGGTAAAAAAAATAATCATTTCTTTTAGTTTCTACCTTAACTTTATAAAATTGTAGTCTTCTCTTTTTTTTGCCGCATACATATTATATAGTTGTTGTCTAATGAAAGTATCTAATATCTTATAGAAGTTGTATCGTGATATAAAATATTAAAAAATTTCAATAGTAAAAATTAATTGATGAATAAAATTTAAAGTATTATTTATTGAATTTTTAATTTGATTTAATATTATTTTATTATCAATCACTATTTTCATATCTATTTTTATATAGCTAACAAGGAGTGTATCTTGTGACATAATATTTTCTCAAATTAAAATGAACAGAAAATAACAGGAAATTCATACTTAAATAATTTCAAATTCATCAATATAAATATAAAAAAGAAAAAATAAATGGAGCAATACATAACCAATAAATAAGGAAGACGAAAATATATGTTCATGCTATACTCATTATAGTATTCCATTTGACTGAAATATCTTGCCACCAACACTTTACTTTCTCCTTTCATTTTTCTTACATTATATTAAAAAAAATAATGATTATCATGACTATTATCATATTATAAGTAAAAGTGAAAAATTATTTTGAAATAGTGGATTATAGATCAAAACTAATAATTCAATGGATAACGTTGATGCCCGTTGTTTTAGCAAAATTAGAAAGAACCACGTTCGTTTGAGGGTAAAAGAATAAAACATGAAAAACAAATAAGAAACATCTTACCCAAATCATGTGACTTTTTTCATATTTGTTTATTATGATAGTATTTTCCCAGAACTTTTTGTCATTGTAAGCTCATGAAAGTCAAAAGAAAAAATATGATTGTGAATTGATGAATGATTTGCTACAATTTCTTCACCAACTCTTTCTTATGTGGTACCTCGAATTTCATTGAATTTTGAACTTAATCAACTGTTGCAAATAACCCTTGAGATTTTTTTAAGAAGAAAAAGAGTAGAAACCATAAAAAAAACCGTAGTATAAAAGTGAGAGGAAACCCCTCTATTTAAAGCTAACAAATAGTAGTATAGATAGGTGCTAATTTTGCCTTATTAGAAAAGTTACAACATTCTTAAAAGTCATTGATAATCGGAAAGTCACAACCCCTTGAAAAAGTTATAACTCATTGAAAAAGGCACAACCCTTTAGAAAATTCACAACCCTTTGAAAAATCACAACCCTTTGGAAAAGCCACAACTCATTGAAAATGTCACAACCCGTAAAAAAAGTCACAACTCTTTGAAAAAATCACAACCCTTTAATGTTAAAAGGTATCTACTTTTAATATAACTAAATTAATAAATATAAGAAATTGAGTATTTTTAATTGGGGGTATTATAGTAATCCAACATTCAACTTTGAGATTTCATGCTTTTAATGTAGAATAGATATATGATATGATGATATGATAAATTGGAAACTTCAAATACCCATTTTTATTTAGGGAAAAATATAATTAGAAAAAAAAAACAGTGTGTCAAGAAAAATTAATTTAATGTAACTAGAAAGTTCCTCTGTGATTCATACTTACCAGATTGACTTCGTTGAAGTAACTTAAGTGTAGGTTCAAATTCCACAAAAGCCAAAAAGCTACGTGGTTTCTTTCCATCTTTTTAAACCTCGGTGATAGAAAATGAGTATCTTGAGGAAAAATCAAAATGCATGCAAGATGATTAGAACACCATTATTACCAATATTTTTAAAAGCGAAGCACACAAAAGGCAACAATGTTGATGAGGCTTGATGCGCACAATTAAAGAACAAAAAGTACTTAACATATATGGATTAAGTACTATGATAATTACAATAACTAATTTCAATATACAATATAGAATAATGTCGATATTAATCCAACTCCTCAAAATTGAGATTCAAAGAACTAACCTTTTTGCGTCATTATTTGAAGCGCACACTCCTTGATGCATATGTTTTCACCTATGAGGATCCCCTTTCTTCACATAGCTTCATTTCTTTAACTGACAATGAGATGAATTTTAACAACACTAACTGTTATTAGAAGGAAGAAAAAGGCGCTTGGTCCAACACTTCAGTTTATCTTTGCTGCAACTCCATTAGATAATTTCAACTGAACTTGTAGACATAATAAATCACATTCAAAATCAATACTCAACGTCCTATTACTTTCTGCGTCAATATTTCAAATTTTACCATCCTAATTGAAGTAAGCTAATCGGAAAGGACTTCATAGACAATTGCTTAAGCAACAGATGGCCATGAAGGTTGTCACAGTAATAACACGCAAGCGCGATACTCAAGGTTCATGAAGTCAATTGTGTGCTTGTACTCAAATATCTCATCCAATATTAGTTGATGTCACTCATATTGTAGCCTTTTATTTTTTTGAGTCCTCTTTCATCAATTGTTCCTCTGATTCTTTCAATATCGTCTCATCTTCATTGTCTAGCATAAAGGTTGGAGATAATTGCAAAAGAAACCATTCTTCTATTTTGTTACCATAATTTTAAAGGTGAAAATAAATACCTAACAATTGATTTTGAAAAAACAAAGAATTTAAGGATAGATACTAACCTGAATTGTGAGGCTTACATCCAAGGAACATAGCTTTAGCCTACCGAGGAATGTTTCACAACCCTTCCTACAGATGTAACTGAATTTGTGCATATCTATCAATCTCAAAATAATTTTTGACAAGTTACAACCCCTAATTCAAACATAGTCATCCAACTTAGAATTTCGTCTTTTGATCCTCATGCCTTTTCCCAACTCATCTGTCATCACTAGTGCATCGACTTCAGTAGGGACCTTATCGTTCACAACGTCTCTGGAAGCCAAAACATTGTCATGAGTTTGATGTACCATCCCATATTGAATCATGTTTGGTACCAATAAACGGCTACTAAAACCCTGTGTCGCTCTGAAGATGCCCCATAAGTAGCATTTCAGTTGGAATCCTGCCAACCAGTTTCTCAAATAACCTAATAATGAACACAAAATAACAACAACAAATGTAAACACGAAATAAGTAAAAACTTACTCCAGTCACGCAGGGGAAGTTCTGTGGATGTGAAAACCAACAACTCCCATGCGGGGTTAATGCTTGTAGAGCATGTTCTCCACCAATCATATCTTTAACAAAACGATCAAATTTCTCCTGGTTTTTGTACAGAGAAAATGATAACAAAGCGAATTTGATGAAAAGTACTAAGCGTAAAATGGTGGACTATAAAGTACTTACATTGCCTCCGAGGGGAAGAAAAACAATTCAATGTCATCAGTAGTAGCCTCTGACGTGTTGAAATACTTAGGCCATAAATCGGCTTTAGGAATCATTTCATAGTGAAGATTAAGAAAAAGTAGCTTTGCTTTTTCAGAAACACTCTGGCTTGTTTTGTCGGAGAGGTGAGCAACAACTCCGAAAAACTTATACTTCTTGTACCATAGGTTAAAGCAACCTCTGCCAGAAAATGTGCAAGAAAACAAACAATAGGAAAGTTATTTTACTAAACAATCGTTCAATATCTTTCCTATCAATCTCAGAATAACTTTTGATGATATTCTTGAATTAGACATTCCTATTGTCTAATACAATATTTTGAGATTCATAGGAAAGAGAAGGACAATATTTTTCAGTAAAATAACTTTCCTATTGTCTATTTTGTGCACATTTTCCGGTAGAGGTTGCATTAACGGATTGAACAAGAAGTATAAGCTTGACAGAGTTGTTGCTCACCTCTCCGACAAAGCAAGCCAAAGTGCTTCTGAAAAAGCAAAGCTACTTTTTCTTAATATTCACTTTGAAATGCTTCCTAAAGACGATTTATGGCCTAAGTATTTCAACACATCGAGGCTACTGTTGATGATATTGAATTTTTTTTCTTCCCCTCGAAGGCAAAGTAAGTACTTTATATGTCCACCATTTTATGCTTAGTTCTTTTCATCAAATTCTCTTTGTTATCATTTTCATTTTCTCCGTACAGAAATCAGGATAAATTTGATCGTTTGGTTGAAGATATGATCGGTGGAGAACATGCTCTACGAGCATTAATGCCATATGTGGAGTTGTTGGTTTTCACATCCATAAAACTATCCCTAAGTCACATGAGTAAGTTTTTACTTATTTCATGTTTTCATTAGATGTTATTTTGTGTTCATTGTTAAGTTATTCGAGAAACTAGCTGGCAGGATACCAACTGAAATGCTACTTATGAGGCATTTTCAGAGCGACACGTGGTTCTAGTAGTTGTTTGCTAGTACCAAACAGGATTCAATCTGGGATGGTACGTCAAACTCCTGACAATGTTTTGGTTACCAGAGACACAATGATAGGGTCCCTACTAAGGTCGATGCACAAGTGATGACGGCTGAGTTGGGAAAAGGCAAGAGGATCAAAAGACGAAATGCTAATTTGTTTGGATGACTATGCTTGAGTCAGGGTGTAACTTGTCAAATTATTCTGAGATTAATAGGAAAGAGTAGGAAAAGTAAAAAATACATTAACCTGTGATCATTAGGAAAGAGTAGGAAAAGTTTTTTCAGTAAAAAGTCTGACTGCGATGGGATACCAAGAAACAAACAAGAGGTGAATAAATCATGAAATAATGACCGGGAAACAACCCGTACATAACACAATGATGTACACAACAACTTGTTAACGATAAATAATACTGAAGACGTGGAACATGTTGAACAACCTGGTCCAATTAATGTGTACCACAGAGTTAGAGTCACTCTAGGTTCAGGTCACTTATATCAAGGTTGCTACTTCTTGTACTAGCTGAAGTCGACTAGAATTATATTACGACTAGGATTATATCACGACTAGGATTAGATTATTCATAATTGCATTATTATTATAGTAGTAATAGGTATTGTAGTAGGACTCTAAGTATAGTTAACTTAGGACTATATAAGGAGCATGTACTCAACAATTTTAATTATCAATAAAATAATTGATTTCTCTAATCCTAGACGTGAGAATCTACATCGTATCATAACTTAAAAGCTCTTCCTCTCTTTGAGTATTGATCCAAAAAAAAAAAACACGTTCAATTGCAAAGGCCCCCACTACCAACACTATGTTGACCTCCTCACTAAACCAACTCATTGCGCTTTCTCCATTAAACTTACGCCAACAAACTACCTCAATGTAGGACACATTTATCCTAATTGATTTGGGTGATAAGACTAACCTATCTCTTCACAAAGAATGAACCAACTAAAAGTAGTTGTTTCACTAGACAAGCTGATGGGAAAGTTATAGTAGTTGAGAAGGATGCAAAATACAGTGGCAACATTGATGAATGGGAGGAGAAATATGTGTTGCTGAGGTGTTGGATCTCAGGCACCTTGATAGAAGAAAGCATGTACCTTATTGTGGGCTGCTCAACGGCCAAGGATATGTGAGAATGCTTGGAAGAAGCTTATCTTCAAGCGACAAAAGATAAGGAGTTTCATCTTAAACAACTACAGAGTGTTAAGTCTAGGAACCAAAAAGATTGATGAATACATCAACGAATTCGAAGGCATATGTGATGTCTTTGCATCCATTCACAAACCTATGGATGAAGATAGTAAAGTAATAAATTTTGCTAGAGGTTTAGGTCTTAAATAAAAAACCTTCAAGACTGTCATATTAGGTAAGGCACCATATCCCACCCTTAATCAATTTGTTAATGCTCTCAGGGGTTTTTATATAAGGGAAGATGAAGAAGAGGTGCCACAACAAAACCATAATATGTTATTCTCTGTCCAAAGGGGTTGAGGAAGTCATAACAACAAGTTCAACTCCAAAGAAAGTGGTTTCAAACCAGTTCTCCAAACAATCAAAGTTTTCCATGTGGAAATAAAAAGAGGAACAATACTGAGTCACGTCAAATATGTGGTAGGAATAACCATACTACTCTTAAGTGTTTTTATAGGTGGGAGTACTCACATCAATCTGCAAATGAACTATCACAAGCAACGACTTGACATCACACACATACTGAAGCATTGACAAAACAAGTTTTTGTTGAGTTTTCAAAGCAAGCTAGGAGTAACCGTTTCTCCACTCTCTAGCTTGAGGGGAAGTGTTGAAGATAAGGAAAACTAGAGAAATGGAAAAGGTTGAACAACCTGGTCCAATCAACATGTACAACAAAGTTAGAGTCACTCTAGATTTAGGTAACTTATACGGACTAGGCTGCTACTTCTTGTACTAGCTAAAGTCGACTAGAATTAGATTACGACTAGGATTTTATTACGACTAGGATTATATTATTCATAATTTTATAGTAGTAATAGGTATTGTAGTAGGCCTTTAAGTATAGTTAACTTAGGATTCTTTAATTCTCTCCTTCTATAAGGAACATGTACTCAACAATTTAATTATCATTACAATCATTGATTTCTCTAATCCTAGACGTGAGAGTTCTACACAACTAACAGAATATCAATAAAGGAAACACCAATAGAGAAACAAATGTTTCAAGAGGCATAATAAAAAAGATGAACATGTTTAAGCAATTAAGATGCAACAGAAGATATATACAACTAGAGACATCTTTAAAGAGAAAGAAGGAACCAATGAAAAGGAAACTAGAAGTCAACAACTTACTCTGATGTTCTCTTGAAAATGAGAAGGAAGTTCTTTTGCATAATGAAGTACAAGAAAAAAGGTCATTCTTTTACCATCAGTTTCACCCTGAAAAATTGCAGTAGGATATGATGGTTCCAATAAAAAAGAAAGAAAAAGGGTGAAAACAACACCTTAGCAACTCAAATGAGTGAACATTTGAATGCATAATGGGTCATGAGAAGATTATAAACTACATGATTACATGAACATAAGAAAGAAAAGCTTTCGTATCAACAAACATGATTTTAGAGGGCTGAGAATAGAGCTAAAACAAATTGGCTTGAGAATAAGTTCACAACTGAAAAGGAATTAAATTGAACACTTGAAATAATTTAGAAAGAAAGTACTCCATCTCTTTAAAAAAGAATGACCTTCTTTCCTTTTTTGTCTGTTTCAAAAAGAATGACTTCTTTCTTTTTTTTGGTAATATTTTAATTTCAGTTTTCCACGTGGCATGTTTAAGGCCACAAGATTAAAGAGATATTTTGTACATTTGACATAACTTTAATTTAGGACCACAAGATTCAAAAGTCTTCTTTTTTTCTTAAACTCCATGCCAAGTCAAACCAGGTCATTCTTTGTGAAACGGAGTGAGTTTTTTTATCAAACGTGACTAAGTAAGATGAGTAATTAGTAAAATCAATTAAAATAACACAAAAGGTTCATTGTTAGGGTATTTAATTAAATTAAACCAAACATTTAAAGTTAGAGTTAATAAAACTAAAATAAATAATTAATTACAATCCAATAAGTAAAATATAGAAGATGAATTTGGGACTAAACTGTTGTTTCCTAGAAACATTGGGCCAATTTTCAGTGTGTATATTAACACTATATATCAGTGTATACGGGCTTGTGTACCAAGCTCCGTTTCCTGTATATTTGCTTCTATTTGACATGTTTCAACTTCCTTTTTTCAATGATAACCAAGGTACCTTGATGGGGATATGTTGGATTTCAACCCAACCCAAATGCAAGGAAGGAGTCTCAAAAGACTCATTCAAAGGGAGTTCATGCATAGCAATCAAATAATAAGAATAGAATGGGTCCTATTTTTTCAAGACCGTAATAATCAAATGTGAAAGCTGTAAGAAATCAACAGTGCAACCAAACATTATTAAGAGCAAAAGATCCAATATTCCAATATAGAACTATTCTTAAATAATGGAGAATCCAATGTATATCCAAGAAAATAACACTTCAATCTACCATGCCACTTATCTAAATAAATACAAAACTCAAGTCAAGCTAACACATTCATCTCTATCAACCTAGGCAGTAGAGAATATAGGCAAATTTGCAAAAGGTAAACTCCAAAACATACATCAAGAAACTATGTTCATGAAAAATGTAAAATAATGAAGCAAATCATTTGATAACCCATTTCAGATTTCACACTAGCTTACAATCTTATAAAGTAAAGTTTTTTTATTCTCGATCAAATGACATGTACACGAAACATTCACATATATCCATTCTAAGAAGGACTTTGAAAGACGCTATTCATATTAGAAAACTACAAACAAACAATTAATACTCATATGCAAATTACAAAGACAAAGATATTAACTATAAGCTGAAGTGAACAAAAAAAAAAGAAGCTAAAGCTATTGCCTTTCCTAAAATGAATACCCATTAGATAAATTGATATCATTGGTAGATCTCTAATTCAAACATCACTACAAATCTATGGATAGTAAACAATATATTCCAACATTTGATTCAACATTTCAACTTGATTAAAATGGATAGCTAGTCACAGATTCATAAGCATTTGTAGAAAATTTATGACTCAACCATTTTATGACTCATATCTATGCGGTAATGAACCTAACAACAAAACTTAACCTACAACAACTCATATACGAGTAAATCACAACATCATACCAATATCAACTATTTAAACACCAACCTAGAGACAAATTTGATCAAACCTGAAATTTGCACGCTTAAAATAGAATCTTACTTTAAGAGGAAAAATGAACTGCTAAATTGGAAAGAAAACAGAATAATTAGCTAAGAATAACATCAAATTAATCAACAAAATGAGATTATACGGAGATTTAAATAAGACAATAAAAATTTACCTTTTCCGAAGCATCTTCCAGGATGACGAGCTTAGCGATGAAGCTTCTTCCACTGACCTTGACTTAATCGGATTCCAACGCAACAAAGAGAAATAGAAGGAAACTCGGGTCCAAGCCTTTGTGATTTAGGCATGGTAAGAACACTGATTTTTTCTCCAAATTTCGATTCTCAAAACTCTATTTAGGTAATAAAAAAATTGTTTTTGGATGAAGCCTTTTGTGGTTTTTAGAGGGTCAAAAGGCTCTGTGAAATAGGGAAGAGAGAGGGGTTTATATAGGGGATACATTTGGGCAGAAACGGGTGAGGGAATTGGATAAAAATGAATTGAAATTAAAAAATTGTTGGAGGATAAGCTTGGACGAGTTATCAATTGTACTAATCTTGTACAATTCTCAACGGAATTGAAAAGAGGGTCATCTAATTCTTTGACGAAGGAAAATGAGCAACATTATGGCTCCACCTATCCTGATTCGAGAAGCTTCTCTTATGGAGAGGATAAGGGAGAGAGGGAGAGGGACGCGGCTGTGTCGACTGGTTTGTGTTCGCACGAGGAAGATAAGTACGGGTTCGCAGGGTGTTTGAATTATTCTTTTTGTGAAGGAGAAAAAGAACGCATGAGTTCAGAAAAGGAGAAAGAAAAGGGAAAAAGTGGGCGCATGGAGTGGGGTCGGCTTGTTGGTGTAAGTAGGGAAGTAGGTTGGGATAGGTTTAAAAGAAATGGCGGAGATTTCTATAAAAACTTATCCAAGAAATAGAGCAAATAATTGTTACATTTGCAATTGGAAAAGGGCCAATGTGAAGGGATTAAATTCACTATACTTCTCTAGTCATCTCACAAGATGAATGGCTTCTGAGTAAGTTGGTAATATGTGAAACGCTTAAATTGAACTAAATTTGGCCCAAAACCATGATCGACCTGGCCCACACCCTATTTCTCCAAAACCTCACTCTCCCATTTTCTCCATTCACGCCTAGAATGAAGCAGCCAAAGAAATAAAATGATGAAAAACCCTAGTTAAGTTTAAAAATGGCGCCACATCTCTTCTCTCTCACAAATTAATACACCAATGTGTGCTTAGAACGAGAGATTTGGCACCACGCGAAGATTTTAGAAAATCCTTGATGGTATATTACTCTAATTTATCAAAGATAAAATCTTCAGACGACACAAAGGACTAATATAAATCACTATATAGCAAAAAAATTAAAGGTATTTGTTTTTTTATCTATTCAAATCTTTACTTTGAGATATCAAAATTTCATTTTTTTTGTTGGTCAACACACCTGATCTTGTTTGGCCTAATCAGACACAGATCCCACAACCTTCTATGTGCCACTGTCGTGTCGACACGAGTGAGGCACGGATTTTGCAGAGTTCCAATAACTAAGAGTGGGTCACAACGCTACCTTGGGTTGAATGCTGGTACAATACTTTATACCAAACATATGCTGGAATGAAACCATTTCAAGCACGGTATGGGCGAAAACCTCCCATTGTAGCTCGATATATATTGGGGAGCACTGCTAGTGAATATTTTGAGGGTTAATTAATTTAGTATGATGTGGTGCTGGAGTTATTGAAAGCGAATTTGATCAAAGCACAAACAAAGATGAAGTAGTTTACAGATAAGCATCATACTGAGCTAGTGTTTGCAGTGGGTGATTGGGTTTTTGTGAAGTTGAAACCATATCGACAACTTTATGTGTGACTCCAAAAGGGTCATAAGCTTGGACGACGATACTTTGATCCTTTCAAGGTTATCAAGCGTGTTGGATAGGTGACATATAAATTGGAGTTGCCAATTGAGGACAAAATACATCATGTATTTCACGTTTTAGTTCTTAAGTGTTGCTTGGGCGAGCCTATCCAACAAGTAGCACCATTACAGCTCCAAGATTGTCTTGACCAGACCAAGATAGATGACTTCAACCTTGAGGACAAGGTCAATTTTTAGGAAGGAGTAATGTTGTGAACTCAGTTCATACATTTGTTAATTTGGATAATAAAGAGGATACAACAAGTGATGATTTCTGCATTAGCAAACCGCATCGGAGTACTAGAAGTGTAATTCCACCTAAAAGGTTGGACAATTACTTTTGGGCTGAAAAAAAGTCACGTGAGCAAGGCTCGTTAGTTATAGAATTGGTATAGAAGTGTGAGAATGTGGGAAGGAAGGGATAAGGAAGCTATTTGTGATTCTGAATAATCGCATCTCCTTCTTCTGTCTTCTAAACCCCTTTTAGACTTCTAGTTTCATATTTCAAATCTATCTCCATGTATCGTTGTTTCTTGCAATTTCCTTTGTTGTGTCTTATCGTATTGTAATAGTATTCAACAAAACATATTGTGAGTTGTTGCAGGCAGCCAGCATGTATACACAAACTATGATAGCCATAAAACATGCACAAGACACATGTTCAACTAGTGCATATGGATTTTCACTTTGCTTTTCAACTTTTTGTTAATGGAATATTTCATCTAAGCCACAAACCTGCTCTTGTGAATGCAACCTTGTATTTCCTTTCCTAAATTCATACATGACATAATAGAGCACACCCCTAAGTAAACTGATTTTCCCTCACCCCTTCTTTACGCATAGCAACAAACACATTAAGTGAATACCCGATAAAACTTAGTGAAGTCGATGAAACAACATTCCTATCAGGCAATTTATCAAACACCTTGTGGGCGGACACCATGTCATAAGACATTGCATAAACAATGATCAAGTTGGTTCTCAAATGAATATTTGTAGGAAACCCAATAGTTATAAGATAGGAGTGAACCAAATAGTGTAAGCCGTTTGGCATTACAGAGAATGGATGATTTCACTACATGATTCTTTTGTACTGATAGTTTTTTCCTTTTCTTTGCAGAAAAACCGATGAACTAACTAACAATGAAGAATGACTTACATTGTACTAGTTGTGGCTAGAAGTTCATTTGTTGATTATAGTAAGCTAAGAGCTCCTACAAGCTTACATCAGTAAAGAAGAAGCCTGCAGCTGCTAACCCCAAATGCGCAAACAAAATTGACAAAGTTACCGTTTCAGCCACCATAGCACACTCACCGACGAAGCCATCTCTACCGAAATTCCGAGTAGCTCCACACTTGGCCTTTAAAGTAAGTAATTTACCATTAAAGTCTCCTCAAAATAGTAATGTATCCCTACGATATTTGTATTTGCATGTATTTTCTCCCGTCCAACAATAGTTCTCTACCATATTATTATTATAGGATATCTAGCAATATTGTCCACTTTACGAAATCAATGATAATTTTACACTTAACTCCTAGTTTATCCTTATCATTCATTGTAGACATTGTATTTATTATATTCAAAGGATGATATAATAAATTATCCTTCTAAAATTATAGTTTTTTAAGGAATGAGCAAAGTCAATAATAGACAACTATTATTGGACAGCGGGAATAATAATTTATTACTTCCTCCGTTTCCATTTATATGTCATTATTTTAGATTTTATGTCCATTAAGAAATTATGTAAGTGTACCATTGTAATTTTATTTAGTATTCTCTTGAAATCAAATTTTCAATAATTAACATTAATTGATTTATTTTGATAAATTAAAAATATGAATTAATCATTTAGTTTTCTTGGTTAAATTCATATTTTCAAACCTAATATCTCTCAAGGGTAAAATAGGAAGAATAATATAATTTATGCGTTGGTAATGTGAAATGACAAATATTAGAGACTATCTACTTTTAGTAAGGACGACACATAGATAGAAACGAAGGAAATATTATAGAAAAGTAAATTTATTCTTATTATAGAAAAAAAGTGAAAAAAAATATTTGTATTTGTATGTATAGCTCCTTCATACCATCTAACTATATGTTCTAGATATTATTATATTTTAAGCATATTTGGGTGATATTGTCTTTTTTTAATAAAATTAATATGAGTCCTTCATGTTTAGAAATATATCCTATAATATCGCTTTTGTTTTTTTTTTCATGATCACAATATCACTCCAATATTTTTATTAGGAATCAATGTAGTCTGTCTTAGTTTTAATGATTCATATAACACACTAATTTAGAGAACTACATGAATCTATGGACCATAACAATCTTTAAAGCTTGATCTGTTTATACAAGGCATATAGTGTATTGAAAAGCGAAGTTTACAGATAAACATCATACTGAGCTAGTGTTTTCAGTAGGTGATTGGGTTTTTGTGAAGTTGAAACCATTTCGACAACTTTATGTGCGACTGCAAAAGGGTCATAAGCTTGGACGACGATACTTTGATACTTTCAAGGTCATCAAATGTGTTGGAGAGGTGGCATATAAATTAGAGTTGCCGATTGAGGCCAAGATACATCGTGTATTTCACGTTTCAGTTCATAAGTGTTGCTTGGGAGACCCTATCAAAACAAGTAACACCATTGCAGCTCCAAGATTGTCTTGACCAGACCGAGATAGATATTGACTTCAACCTTGAGGACAAAGTCGATTTTCAGGAGGGGAGTAATGTTGTGAACTCATTTCAGACATTTGTTAATTTGGATAATAAAGATGATGCAACAAGTAATGATTTCTGCATTAGCAAATCGCGTCGGAGTACTAGAAGTGTAATTCCACCTAAAAGGTTGGATAATTACTTATGGGCTGAAAGAAAGTCACGTGAGCAAGGCAAGAATTAGTTATGGAATTGGAATAGAAATGTGAGAATGTGGGTAGGAAGGGATAAGGAAGCTATTCGTGATTCTAAATAATCTCATCTCCTTCTTCTGTCTTCTAAACCCCTTTTAGATTTCTAGTTTCATATTTTAAATCTATCTCCAAAGGAATCGTTTTTTAAGGAATGTGCAAAGTCAATAATAGACAACTATTATTGGACAAAGGAAATAGTAATTTATTACTTCCTCCGTTTTCATTTATATGTCATTATTTTAGATTTTATGTCCATTAAGAAATCATGTAAGTTTAACATTGTAATTTTATTTAGTATTCTCTTGAAATCAATTTTTCAATAAATGAACATAAATTGTTTTATTTTGATTAATTAAAATAATGAATTAATCATTTAGTTTTCTTGGTTAAATTCATATTTTCAAACCTAATAAGGGTAAAATAGGAAGAATAATATAATTTATGCATTGGTCATATGAAATGATAAGTATTCGAGACCATCTACTTTTAGTAAGGACGACACATAAATCTATATTCTATATTACCTTAAAAACATGAACTCCTAACTTGAATGTTAAATTACTATAATATCCCTAACTTAGGTTGTGACTTTTTCGATGAGTTGTGATTTTTCTGATAAGTTGTGACTTTTTTCATAAGGTTGTGATTTTTCGATGAGTTGTGACTTTTCCAAAGAGTTGTGACTTTTTCAATAAGTTGTGACTTTTCCAACGAGTTGTGACTTCTTGGAAAGGTCATGACTTTTTCATATAAGACACAAAAAAACACTTGTTCATACTACCCTTTGTTGATTATAAATAGAGGGATTTCCTCTAATTTTTAAACCACAATTTTTTTGAATCTTCTACTCTTCTTCTTGCATTTTAAAAAATTTCGTGTGATTTATTGTGGTTGAGTAAGTTCAAAGCTTAGCGGAATATGATGTAGCACTATTTTGATGTAGTAAATGGTTATATCGTAAGAGGGTATATTCCTTAAACTCAAGTACTTGAGGAAAATAATTTTGATGATATAATAATTATTTTTTTGCTTAGATAGTATGTAATGTTTCAATATATAAAGTTAACATGATGTAGTCTAAACTCATTTTTTTTTGTTAACAATTTCTCTTGTGATGTAGATATATGCTTTTAATATCGTTTTCAAAAATTATTAAACTTCTCAAGAGTTACAGAATTGTCACGATTTATTTTTTGATGCTCAAGACAAAAGAATGACTTTATTTATCAATGCTACTTATGTGATTTAGATTGTCAGGAAGTTTGCTTCAAATTAGTTATTACTATATAAACATTGACTTTTTGTTAATAAAAACATTGCCTATTTATTTTTATTGATTTACTATTTCTAAATATTTAAGTATTTTCGAAGAAGAAAAGTTTATATAACTTGTAATAACACCAATTGAGTTTTATTAGTTTAATTTTTATTGTAGTCTAAATTCATATGTTATTGTTAACAATTTCTCTTGTGATGTAGATATATGCTTCTGAATATTTTTTTTCAAAATTATTCAACTTCTCAAGAGTCAGAGAATTGTCACGATTTATTTTTTTAAATCATTTAAAATTTATATGAATGTGAAAATATGTGATTATATATGAATCATTTAAAATTTATCATTAACAAAATAAATTTTATATTTAGTAATATGGGATAAATATTTTCATTTTGTCCCTACACTAAATTAAAATCTAATAACTATAAAAAAAAAATAGTAACATTAATTAAAAGTCCTATTTATTTATGTAAGTATAATTTTTTTTAGAAATTCATCTATAATTCTTTAGTTGTAACATTATAAATTATCTCAGTTATTACTAATTATTGCAAATGTTATTCACACTCTTTAGTTATAATTATGAATTCTCATAGTTATTGCATTAATTATTTCTATGTTTCATCTTTGCTTATATTAACTTTTGACCAATAATTTTTCATATTATTATACCGCCCCGATATATGTGATAACATGGTGTTGTTATTTTTCCTTGGACGAACTTGGTTGAATAAATTGAAAATTGTTTACAAGTATATGAACTATATCTTTGTTGGGTGTAAGATAAACATGTGATTATATATATGACTTCACAGATAGAATATATTCTTTAATTTTAATTTTTAGTTTTTTCGGTAAAAACAAATGGAAACCTTTCTTAGTTAACTATGGACAGTTAGATAACTATCTTTGATTTATGTACACAGTCAATCGAAAAATCAAATATGAGAGTCAACAAAAAGAACGACATATATTATGTTATAACTTATAAAATAAAATTACAAAAATACTTCTAAAAAATAAACTGATGTTGCTCTCCACATGATTATACAACATTTAAACAAATTAAGTAAATACACGTGCAAAGCACACCTGGATAGATGACAAGAAAAATACACACCAAATATCGTCTATAAGGTAATATTAGTGAGATATTACTAATTACATGATTAAACCTCATCAAATTGAAATAAATATATACATTATTGAATTTAACTAATAATATTTTTCATTGACTATCTTTATAGGTTCGTGTGAATAAGGAATATCTATATATATATATATATATGATGATGATCCACATTAAGCATTCACAAAAGAATTTGCAATATTATTTGGTGCAAAGCTTATTATTCAAATCTTCGCTTAAATTTTCTGAATTGATAGTTACGTGCAACACACGTGTCGAAAAACTAGTAGAAACAAATGAAATATTATAGAAAAGTAAATTTATTCTTATTATAGAAAAAAAGTGAAAATATTTGTATCAATATGTATAGCTCCTTTATGCCATCTAACTATATGTGCTAGATATTATTTTAAAGCATATTTGGGTGATATTGTCTTTTTTTTTTTATTATTAATATGAGTCCTTCATGTTTAGAAATATATCCTATAATATCACTTTTGTTTTTTTTTTAATGATCACAAAAGTGACTAATTCTATGATTCTTAGTATTAGTCCAAGCCAATGTGACTAATTCTATGATTCTTTGGTACCATAAACAAATATTAATTTTCATATTAACAATCTTAAGCATGCATTGTTTGATTGTATTTTAAGTGTTAAATAAAAATGAATTATGCACAAAGGAAATCCAAACCATTTGAGTTATAAAAGAGATATGTAATTGCACAAGTAAACTTGAATGCATGTTATATAGAGTATGATACTAATGCTAATTGCCTAAAATAATGAATGTAACTAATTCTCATTCTGAAAGCAACGACTGCATTACATACCCAATAACTATGCCAATTACATAGTGGGGTTGGAGAATTCTTGAATATAACTGATCGTCGATCAATAACGTTCTTTCTTTTCTTTTTTTTAGATGAAAAATAATAAAGAAGTAAAGTATCGATTAGACAAGTTACTCTAGATGAATGAGATAACAAGTTAATATTAAAAGTGGGGAAAATGGTTCAAAACATACCCCAACTATGACCAAAATTGTTGTTACACACTCTAACTTTGTAGGAATCCTATGACACATCTAAACTAATTTAAAAGAGATTATATACCTCTTTAATAATTCCTCCGTCCCATTTTATATGTCACCTTTTTACATTGCACTTACATTAAGAATTGATGTAACTTTACCCTTCTACCCTTATTTAATTTTTTGGAAACTCATGTTTTCAATCAATGAATATGAATTAATTTATTTTGATTAATTAATTTAACCAATGAACTTGAATCATTTACTTAGCTTTTCTAAGTTGGTCAAATGTATATTTTCAAGGCTAATAACTCAAAGGGTAAAAAAGGAACAATATGGTAATTTATGCATTGATTTATGAAATGACAAGTATTATGAACCAACTATTTATAGAAAGGAATGACATATAAAATGGGATGGAGGGAGTATGTCATATCCACATATGTGTTGAAGGAGTGCTATACACGTGTCGCCACGTGTATATTTCATATTTTAAAATTATTTTTTATTTTAATCTTTCTTCTTTTATCTTTTTTCTATTCAATATTTTTACTTTTCTTGGATTTTGGAACTAGCCGTACTTGTCTTCTTCTTGTTCTTTTTCTATTCTTACCAATTCAAATGAGCTTTCTTTTTTTCTTGAGTTCCTTCACAATATTTTTCTAAAAAAATCTTATCTTTGCCATTATTATAGCTTTTGTTCAAAATCTTCAAAAGTTGATAGTTCCTCGAAGAAGAAATGGGTTTTCCTTTTAGCGAGTAATAATTTTTTTTCAGCAATAAACTTTTATTATCTTACTTACATATCTGAAAATTTGTGGTCTTTTTTGTCATCCTGATAGTGATGGAGGAATTATCTATTAAATAATGATGTAGAGGTGATGATTTGCACTTTCACCAACAAAATTTGGTGGTGGCGTAGCTTGCAATTTTGGTGGTAATAGTAGTTGTTGGGCTGAGTGAAGCATGTGGTATCATTGTGGTGATTGTACCGCTGGTAATTCTTGCAATTGATCCTTTGATGTTGTTAGGACAACTCCTCCCATGGATGGATTCTCAATGAAGAAGAAAGCAAAATATAAAAAAAAATATATTGACATTTCAGTTATAATAATAATAATAATAATAATAATAATAATAATAATAATAATAATAATAATAATAATAATAATAATAATAATTAAGTTTAACTTATTAAAAATTGACATTTGTACATATTTCTTATCAAAAAATAAAAAAAAAATGATGTGGGATGTCATGTGGAAAATAGAGATGGTTTCATTTTGCGTCTAGTTTAGCCTGACGCGCTCACGTTATGTGTAGTCACTTGCTTGTTCACTTAAGCTGATAATACCTTCAATAATACATTTAAAAATAGTCTAGGGAGGTCATAGGACCCCTACAAAGTTAGAGTGTGTAACAACAATTTTGATCATAGTTAAAGTGTGTGTTGAACCCTTTTCCCTTAGAAGTAGCTAGAGTTTTCCTTTTACTTCTCTTTGCAGTTCCCTCGACGAGTGTCTTCACATTAACAATGTAAGAGCTATAAGGAAAATAAAAGACCATTTTATATCTAACAATGTCAATAACAGATGCAGCACAATGCAACATTAATTAAAAGACACTTAGGATGTGCCACTTTAACAAAATATAATAATATTAAAATTCTCACAATCACCAACAACTTAGAGTATACAAACAAAAATACTTACGATAATCTCATATTGCACCTAATTAAATAGGTTACAAGCTAGAATGGATCATAAATAAATTTTAAAAACCCTGTAAATGTTATCCAATATGCTCTAAGCTCTTATTGAAATTTAATATTTGGCCCACACTTTTGTCATACAATGATTGAGATTGAGCTCAGTATTTTCTTGTCGTTTAATTGTTACTAAGCTCTCTTTATAATAGTAAACCTAGCAACCACCAATCTCTGGATATAAATGCAGGCCCGGATGACGAAATTCAAAAAGCCTCGTCTTGTTTGTCCTAATATTATATGAGACTAGCCGGGAACTTTTAGTTACCAAAATGATAGAGTTGTCATAAAATGACTTAATATGCGTAGTGAGATGAATGGTCACAAGTTTGTTCCAAACGTCAGGTTGTATCATTACCCATACATCAAAAACAAACCCGTCGACAAAGTTCAAGATGCCAAGGGAGTCACCAAGCAACATCAGATTTATTATTCTCCATTAACAGCCAGTAGTAATATCCATTCAGATAATCAGTAATTTTTAAAAAGTTTTGTTCAAATATAATATTTTCATCTACGTCTATGTCTAGGTTATGTTTGAATATTTTCCATGAATCCCTAGAACATAAGTAGACCGCTGCATATTCTTCCATTTGCTTATAATAAAGCACTTTATAATACTTAGTCCCAGGCTCTAATCCGAACACTAAATGACGATAGTGTGCATCGAAAGATACAAAGGCAATTGTTGCGGCAGGGAGGTATCTCACCTCTCTATTAGCTGGATTCCATAATGTACACAAAATGGCATTATCAATTTGTCTTTCTATGAAAAACACGCCATCAATAGAACCTAACAAGTTGGTAATACTATCTCCAAGCCTTTGGAATTTTTTTTGTTCATCTATACCCTTATCGGAAATTAAAGTGACAGTAGGAGCATCATCGGCTGCACCATAATCATAAATCAAGAGTTGTGGAGGCTTCTTCTTCTTACAGTGGTCTATAGTGAAACTAGGGTTATTGATAAGACTGCCCCAATTTTTGCACACACATTTGAATCTTAACAACGATTTCACTAGCAAACTCAGTAGAATCTCTCTTGATGATTCTTCAGAAAAAGCCCTACTATAAGCCCTACTAATTCCACGAACACAGAAAAAATTGAAAAGCAAATGAGATGAGATATCAACAAAATCAAACACACCTTTGCTTTAGATTCTGAATTCATCAAAATTGGAAGCCTCGACCTGTTAGCCCACAATTCGTTGAGTGATAAAACTTCTTTGTAGTTAGGTGGTGGTTGAACGGTGGAGTTATGACGTTAATCGGAGGAGGAATGAAGCGGAGGCTTTTTATGGGTGGAGATGCGGCGGTGACGATAGAGTACATATATATACAATTGGAAGAGTATTTATAGCACTCCCGTATGCACAGACCAAAACTACATGTAGGAATACCATATATAAATCCATTAAATGTAATAAACCAAAATATTTTATGTGATACAAATAAATTTTGAAAAATTAATCCATTTAAAAAAAAAAAAAACTTACATAAATATATCATATTTACTAATTTCATATATAGAAAAAGAGTAAAAAACGTCATTAATTAAATCAACAAAAATGTATTTAGTTGATTGTTTGGTTTTTAATAGATCACAGAAATATCTTTTTTTCTAAATAAAAGATAATAGTTTCTTCTTTTCAAATACTTTTTTAAAAATAATATTTTTTTATTAGAAAATTATTATACTACTTCAAATAGGACAATAGTGTCACTCATAGTTTCTTCTTTATTAAGGAATTAATTAATGTCACTAATCAAACCATAAGAAAATAGTGTCACTCATAACTTCTTCTTTATTAAGGAATTAATTAATGTCACTAAGAAATCCATAAGAGTCCATTGCAAAATGCTCACGTATCCTCCATGATTCATTTATTAAGGGGAAAACGATTCGAAATATATCCAAACTTTGACCGAAATTGTTATAACAATTCTAAATTTTGGGGGGTGCGGAATTCATGATAAATTCATGGTAAGATATAATAATATCTATCCTCATATTTTATACATAATTGTTTTAGTCTTGATATTTCTTTTATATTATCTATGATAATTTCTAGATACCTCATATCTTGGGTTCTTTTATACATATATAGATTATTTTCTATTAGTTGTTCGTATATTTTTATGTCTTCTATAGCTTCTAACCATTCTCGTAAATATTCGTAGT
>JAJOOO010018412.1:0-37083 GCA_029582685.1 Solanum piurae | reverse complement strand
TTTACCCAACTATGAGTCGGGGTCGATCCCACAGAGAATATGGAAGAATATTGTCAATAGCAAATATTTAACTCGATAGTCGTTATATAAAAATGGGGTATTTAAATTGAAATAAAATAAAAACAATAAAAAGATAGCTTTGAACTAAGTATTTATTTATATTCAGATTATTAAAAGTAACTAAGAATGTGTTCCCCATAAGCTCATAACACGGTAATCCTAATAATAGTAATATTTTTCAAGTGTATTACATGCAAAGTGATAAGTTAGGTATCTCTAAATCCTTGGTCCGGCATCTAGAGAATTTCACCCCGCACCTCGGTCCGGCTACGTGTGTATAATTTACTAACCCTTACCTTTACCTCATATTAGACATCATAATCGATGTTTGGCTTAGTTATTACTTCTCACCAATTGACACTAGCCTATTAGATAGTATCACACTAAATCTATGTTGATAATTCTTTTCTCGTTAATTACCTCTTTGGTCCAGCAAGTAGTAACAAGGCAAGTTCTAACATTGGCCACCGTTAAAAAGACTTCTAAACGAAAGAATTATCAATGCATGCAAAACACTATTCAAGAATTGCTTATTTACTATTCATACTTTGTTAATCGCTCATGGTTCCCACAACCCTAGTTATAAAAGTTATCTACTCATTATCTCAAGAACACAATCAAAATTTATTAAAATAAATATGCTTGTGTTAATCATAAAAAGTTAAGAACAATAGCTAAACTATCTTTTATAAATCACGAATATAAATAAATAATAAAGGAGAAGAAAGAATAAACCACAATTTTCCGGCCTCCACGGCGGCTCTTCCAAAGTTCTTAAGCTAGAAGAAAATTTATATTGTGTCTTGTATCTTGGTTCTTCCCCTTTTCAAATAATTATTTTCAGACCCTATTTATAGATATAGGAAATCCTAAATAAAATAATTGAGTCCAAACAAATTGGGAAATCAAAACCCGGAAGGAATTGATTTCCGTAACTTATTTGATGCTTCTGGAATATTTTGTTGCCGCCGCCTTCCAGAAAATTAGATGGCCTTCGCTGCTGAAACGTGGCAGTCATAAGCCTAATTCAAATTGAATTGGCATTCATCTTTGCACCATATATAGAAATATATTATTTTATTAAATTTAATTAATTAAGATGCCTGTTTGATTTCCTTGTGCAACCTTCCATCTTTAATTCGTTTTAGCTACAAACTTCTTCATTTTTTCACCAATTTAATCCTATAAATAAAATAATATCATTTAGCACAATTCATAAAATTCATGCTCAAAAAGGACAAATATAAATAATAAATGTGAGGCATATAATGATTAAAAATATGTATTTTGGCCTCACATCAATAGGTCTTTGGATGGTTCATGTATAGTTTTGTTGATTATCCATTCTCTTGTTTGTTCTAAGCTCTTACTTCTGGTTGTTGGCTTCTACTTGGTTGTCTGTTGCTTATGACTCTACTCTAAGGTTTAGGCTTACCTATTAGTGGGGTGTAGTAGGTGTCATCATGATCAGAGAAATCAGGTCTTGAAGATTTTGCATACCCCAACATTTTGTTCAATGCATCCACCAAAGGGATTATTTACTTTCAAATCTTTCTCTATCCCCAAAATTTTTTGAACATTGTATTTTCATCTTTGTTTCTCAATTGTTGATAAAAAGGAGGAATTATCTACATAAAGTGTAGTGTGGGCGGAAACATCAACCTCTTTCAAATTCCACTTCAACTCACTTTATACGTCCATATTTCTCCTTAGGTGCTTCATCATCGGCAGCCACCTTTTGAGCATCTACATTATCGGGCCTTGTTTTTTCTTTCTATGTCTTTCTAATTATGGCTGAAACTTGAATAGCACCCTTTGGATTTTCATTCACATAGGTCACAAAATTTTCACAGGGGCTTGCATACACAAGGGTGGCCAACTGACCAATCTTTTCTTCAAGTAACTTAATGGATGATGAGTGTGAGGTTATGGTGGTGGGAAATTCTGAAACGTTACTCTTCATTTCTTGTAAAATAATAGCGGACCCTTCCATTTTGTCAACAAGTTTTGTTAATAAGCCCTCGGTCGCAGTGCTTATCGGGCAAGTCATGAAATGACGTATACTTGGCATCTTCAAATTTATTTCCATATGAACTTCCTTAATTATTTTTGGTTTAACCTTGATTTCCGGCAAGCCTTGGATAACTTGACCGAAAACCCTCTAATTTATCACCTCTCGAGTGAAACCTCTCATCATATATCCTACGGGATATAATATTTATTGATTTTTTTCCACTTCCAATGACATTCTCGGACAACGTATAATGTTGAGCAGTCAATAAGTAATACTTTTGTCATGCTCCTGATTTTTCTCCACTTTCTGTTTGAATATTCCCAAGTGTGGGAGTGACACATGATCTACATTAGTTTACCAAGCTTGATTGGCCTTTGTCATTTAATCAAACAATCTCAAAGCCACCACAAATGGTTGTCTAGCGATGCTGCCATGAATAAGATGGTCGACCAACCCTTTATTCTCTGCATCAAGTCTCCGGTAGAGGTATTGTAACAATAGTTTGTCAAGAAGACCATACTTAGGTCATTGTAGCAACATCCTCTTAAAACATTGCCATGTCTCATGCACAGGCTCTCCATTCAGTCTTTTTAAATTTTGATTACTACTCCTTAATTTCATTACTTTAGAAGGAGGAAAGAATTTCTCAAGGAAAGCTTCAACCAACTCTTCCCAATAAGAAATAAAAAAATTTGGCAATTCAATCAACCACCTAGTAGCGTCCCCCATCAAGGAAAAAGGGAACAACCTCAACCGCATCTATTCTTGTGAAATACCATCAACCGCAAAAGGTTCACACACATTCACAAACTTGAGGAGGTGATCTTTCGTATCTTCGTGCTCAATACCTCTGAGTAATCCTCTCATTTTGATTGACTGCAACATAGGTTTAGTTACAAAAAAGGTGATATCCTTGTGCACATATGGTAACTGAATTTCTCCAACCTCATTGGTGATATGTGAAATCATGTAATCTCTCTTTCTAACATTATTATCTTGCCCATGGCGACAAAAGTCATCACCATTATTTGCATTCATTATTTCACTTACCAATAAGACACAACAATAGAACCAATCGTCAGTTAGTTCAACCACAAGAAAATCAGTACACAAATTATTTATAAAATTGAATTTCTAACTACTACTCCCCGACAATGGTGCGATTTTTCCTAACACTCAAACCACTCTTCAAAAAAAATCCAAAGAGTAAGCAGTTGTTGTTAATGAAAATTACCCAACTAAGAGTCCAGGATGAATCCCACAAGTAGTAGTGTGGGGTTAAGAATCCAATGAGTGAATTAAGATGCAACTAATTTTTAATGTAGAAAACGAGAACAAATGAGTGGATGATTCCACCAAATTTAATCAAAAGATTCAAAGCCTCAAGCTAACAACAATCTTAAAATAAATGGAGAATAAACTAATTGAGTTGATTTTAGGGGCGTAGGAATTGGAAATTGATGTTACAAAGGGGTAAAATTGTATTGCTCAACAAAGTCAAACAATCACGGATAATCCAGGTCATCTTCCATAATGCTAATCTTTTTTCGATATCATTACATTAGTTTTTTAAATCTCCTTTCGATCTTATATGTGTGATTTGAAATTCAACTTGTTACCTTGCTTTTATAACTAGATTCAGTTAGATCGCAAACATTGAACTAATTACCCACTCAATTGGTATTTTTCAATAACCAATTTAAGATCTAAGCTAAGTTAAATCGATATCCGACCCCATAATCACACCCCTAGAGACTAGGGTTTTAGCAACACATTACAAAAAGTACAAATATTATACCTCTTATGATAGTAGTCATGGGCGAAGTATAATTAGGCAATTATAATCAACACCTACTTCTATTTCACTCTCCACTTATCAATTACAGGACATATTTTCAAAACCCCTAAACTAAGAGTTATATTCAATATTTTCTCTTTCTAAAAGTTCTAAATGCAAAAAATTGATAAAAGATAAGATCTCTATTTTTTGTCTCTTCAAAACTATTAATACATTTCAAAAAGATTCTTCCGCTTCCCATTCGGTGATATAAGTCTGGCTCACCAAATTCACTCGGCGAATTGTCATTTGTGTTATTCAGTTCTCCTTTCTTTGACTTCTGGCTATAAGTTTTTAATTTTGATTGGGAGAACTCGATGGAATAGGTCCTTTATGATCGTCGAATCACCGAGTGTCACCTTGTGCTCCTAAATTTTCCTTCACGTTTTCTCTTTAATCTTTCACTTTTAGCGATGCAACAAGGTTCACTTCTATCAATTTTGTGGATCACCGATGTAACCCTATTTTTCCAATTGGATTTAACAATTTAGCTTAAAACACTTTCAATTTAGGTGAGATCATACCAAGTTGCAGATCTACCCTTCTTGTTAGGCGATTAACAATGTGGAGTTTACACTTATTTTCATGTTTTTGGTTCTTCTTTCACAAATTCATCCTTGCCCTGTCACATGGACTTGATAATTATAAATCATCAAAATATAATTACAATAGGTCATAATTAGGAATTGTGGACACAAATTATTGAACTAAATAGGTTTCAAATGAATGTAAATCTAACACTCATCAATAGTGTACTTTGATACCAGGGCCATTTATGTGTTTAGAATGTTGATGAGTTGAGGAATAAATTTTTGAGAAACCTCAGATTTCTAAGTTTTTTATTCACCCGGGATGCACCAAGTTGTATACAACTTGTGGGATGTCTACTAATGGAATGGGATGAAGAACGATATTGCTGAATTTGTGGTAATTATTGAAATTGTCAACAAGTGAAAATTGAGCATAAAAAACAGTGTGGTTTTGCTCAAAACATTAGTATTTCCACATGAAAGTGGGAAGATTTGAATATGGACTTCATTACGGGTTTATGATGAGTTCGATATTTGGACTCATTTAGTGCTTTGTTTTGATAGTTTTAGTGTCTTCAAATGCCTAATTTACTCTATAAATTGATATTAAATCATTTATTTTCAAGTATATAGACTAAAGAGTAAGGCAAGGACACTACCAGGCAAAAAAGAGCAAACAAGCTGAAGAAGTGAAGAAAAGAGATCCTGGTGATCGCCAAGACCACTCGGTGAACCGCCGAGTGGCTTTTTAGCCCACCCAAAGTTCCAGCGTGCCAACCCTAGGGAAGAACCAGCTTGGAGATAGAAATGGGTAGTCGGCGAATCGCCGAACGACTCTGCGATGGCAACCTTGATCTCCTAAAGTCACAGAACCCTGAGGACTGATGGCCATTGCAAATTGGCGATTGTAGGGAATAAAGTGTGGATCCCCGACCTGTTCGGCGAGGCCCAACTTATTCCACACAATGGCCTTTCAGGACTAAAAATAGGCAACTATAAATTGGAATTTTGATTGAAATTTACGAGTTCTCTCCCGATTATTGAGTAGAGTTTTTGATTCCCAAGTTTGAGAGTTAGATTTTTCTCTTAGTTTTTGAGTTCCATTGTAGACTTTGAAGCTTTTGCGGCTCAAACTTTAAGATTTGCAAGTGGGTTTTTAAATTTATTCAATTTGGACTGTTGTAAAGACTTGAGAACCTTTACCCAGATCATGACTTATGTATTTGGTAATCGTTGATCTATGTTTATGATGTGTGTTTAAAACCCCAATTCTTGGGATGTGATAATGTGTTTATTTTTCTAATTATATTATGGATATTGTTGGTTAATGATGAGATTTCTATTTTAATATTTGTTTAATCATTAGTTGTGTTTTAATCTATGAATTGTGGTTGCAAATGCAATTCTAATTTTGAGTTCATGGCTTGCTTGAGAGAAAGGTTTTGGAACCAAAGCTTATGATTAGTGATTATAGGTATTGGGTTGATATGGGTTCAACTCTAGAGAGTGAATCTTAAACTCAATTCTACCTATCTAGCTCAACATAGTGGATACATTAAGGTTGTGGGTTGTTTATATTGTTAAGCTTGTCGATGTTCTCAATCGTAATAGTTGTTCGAGAGAAAACTATAGCACTGGAAGCCCAACATACCCACAATGATTTAGAAACTTATTGTTAAATTTCAATTACCCATATAGTGTAATTATCTTATAAACGATCATATCCCGAGAATGCCTCTTAATATTTTTGTTTCCCCTATTTTCATAATTGTTTCAGCTATTAAATGCAAATCAACACACCCTGTCTTACATTTTTTGTCAACCCTTTTTGACTTATTTGTATGTTTTTGATAATTTTTATTCCTATAACTCCTTAGACCATATTTGTACTTCGTAATTGAATTTAAAAACGTACCGCTCCCTTTGGGTTCGACCTGAACTCTTTGTTGGATTTAATACTAGATAACAATCGTCTTTACACCTAGGATTGGAAGTGGTGTATTTTGAGCATTCACAAAAAATGGCGGCGCTGCCAGGGAGTGGTGTTGTTTAGAAATCTATTATTGAAGTTGAATAGTGATCTTTTTAGTTGTAGTAGAATTGACTTACATTTGTTTGTGTTTGTGTTGAACAGATGAAGAGATGAGCGTGAATAGGATTAATGGTAGCCAAGTGGGCCACCAAGACGATATTGGAAATTTGAATGATGTGAATGACCCATTCAATTAGGTAGTGTTGGTGCAATACGTCTACCTCTTGTTGATGGGAATGTTGTCTTTCATGTTACTAGCACGATGCTACAGCTCCTACAAATGAAAGGATTATATGGAGGGCTGTCCCACGAAGACCCCCATGAGCATATTCGGAACTTCGTGGGAGTTTGTTGTCCATTTTCATTCAAGAACATATCACAAAAATCAGTTTGTCTCAGGTTGTTCCCATTCTCTTTGATGGATGAACCTACCAAATGGTTGGCTGAATTACCGAGTGATTCCATCACCTCTTGGGATGAACTTACCACAACTTTCTATGTGAGATTATGTCCCACGTCAAAGGTGATGACGCTCCTAGATAGCATCCAAAGTTGACAAATTCTTGGAAGGTGAACCAATCCACGAGACGTGGCAGAGAATTTAGAATTTGGGACATCAATGTCTAACTCATGGACTGCCAAACCATATATTTTTACAATACATCTAAGGAGTCTTGACTTGGTGAACAAATGAGTTGCTAATCAACTTCTTCCTGGAGGTATAATGCAACAACCCTATGAAGTAGCGTCTCAACTCGTTGATGGCATGACAAAAATAAATAGAGCATGGTACAGTTGTGAGGACCAAGTGTCTCCTCTCACTTTTAAGATGAGAAAATAGTAGATCGAGAAGGATTATGAGAGAGACCAAAACATGGCCAAATGGATTCCCCAGCTTGATCTATTGTCGAAAATGGTGAGGGGTAGTGGTTTGAAGAGTGTATATGTTGTGGGTGTTGGTGTAGTGAACTCCGAAGAAGCCCAAGTTTAAGCGTTGTAAAATGAAGAAGTGAACTTCCTTGGAAGTCAAAGAGGAGGATTTGGTTCAAACTATCCGAGGCCGGGTGGAAATCTGGGTAGGAATAAAGATGATGAATGGAGAGACCGTGATAGTGAATGGCGTGACCGTAATTCTACTTGGAAGGAAAGGAATGGTGAAATGGAAAGATACGACCCACCTCAAGAATGCCAAAAGCCCAAAGAGCAAAGAGCTGACCTGGAGAACTTTCCTACGGAATACATGCTTGCACGCATTCTCAATAAGGTTTAAGGATCGGACAATGTGTTGAAAGAGATGAAGGAGGATGTCTCTAAACTTAATCAGACGGTCACCTCACACTCAGTTACCATCAAACAATTAGAAACAAATATTGGTCAAATTTCATCTCATTTGAACCCAAGACCAAAAGGAGGGTTTCCAAGTGACACAACCGACAACTTCAAAAATGAAGCTTGAATTGGTATTTCCGTTGTTCCACGACGTTGAATATGAAAATTCTTGGGAGGCAACCCAAGTTTTTGATGTTTTCAATTTTTTTTTTGAATGACGGGTGTTTATTTTGTAGGTTGAAAAGTGAAAAGTGTTGGAAAATGAGCAATTAGGTGAGTCAAAAAGTACAGTAGGCGACTCGCTGAAGAGGTCAATCAGCCCGACTTGGACCACCATTGGAACCACCCATCTGGATGGGGAATTGTGTAAAACTCGGTGAGCGAAAGGCTCAGTCGACGACTCGCTTTAAAGGTAAGTTAGCCCGACATTGTTCGCCGTTTGAACCCCCAAATTGCTGGGAGTTTTGTAAAACTCGATGAGCCAAATTACCACGTGGCGCATCGCCGAGTGGTTCGGTAGGCGTGACTTATACCGTTGACTGGAGCGAGAATTGAAAGGTTTTAAAGGGCCAAATGGTTTTAAATTAAAAAATCATTTATTTTCTGATCTTTTCAACTCCCGTACTCTCTCATCTATTTTAGTTCTTCAATATTTTCATACTTTTACTCTCATTTTATGGGGATCATTACTCGGGATTGACTTTGGAATACTTTGCCTCCTAACATTTCAAATATATTTGACATTAAAGATTGGTTTTCCAAACCCCTAAATCTATATGTGGTTGAACTCAAATGAAATCGATGTTTTGTTGGTTAAAAATCATTTGGTAATCATTGTGTGATTGTTTGTTTGCCTAATCTTGAATGAAATCGTAATTAGTAGGCATTTAATCTTGATTCCCATGTCTGTGCTTGTTAAAATGTAGTCAAAATTGTTGGGTTGTGTTAAAAATGTGTTGGGTCTAGCGGGGTGAGGTCTAAGTAACCCTGGATTGTGCTAATTTTAGTTGTTTTACAAATGATAGAGCATTTGACGTCATTCTTAAGGGCAAAAGACATCAATTAGCCAATTTTGGCAAAATCAGGGAAAGTCTGAGTACCCCGAGGACATGGATTATATGGGTCTTGCTTTAATTTCATAGTGTAGGTGTTTAATTTTTATTTCGGGGGCTACATGTTTGATTTTCAAGTTTGGGATGAAAACTGGCACGAAGGGCCATTTGGCGAGCTGGGTCGAGCTCGCCGATTGGTTCGGCGGTTCGCCTAAGTTCTGGTAGATCACCTTTAACTTCTCTAAATATTGATTTTTGTTCTGTAGGTTTGGGCGATACGCCTGAACTTACTGAGTGCAATCGGTGACTCGGCCTTAATTCCTTAAAATACATTGTAACTTTCAGCGAGCTACTCTTAGTTCGCCGATAGGCGTCGGTGATCCGCCGAATGGCCCTAAACATCGCCGACCAGATTTGAAATTTTGAAATTTTCATGCTGGAACTTTTGGCGAGCCCAATCAGGCTCGCCAAAATGGTTCGGCGAGTCTTCGTACAATTTTTTTTTTGAAGTTTTTCTGGAATTTTTCAAAGTGTTTCTACGTTGTTTTGCAGGAATTTCTATATACAAAGTCCCATATAGAGTCATGCCTCCCCAGAAGCGAGCATGAGGAATAACCATCAATGAGTATGCAACTGCATCCTGAATGAAGGCAACAAAATTGCCTGCAAAGGGAGGCAAAGGCAAGGGAAAGGTGCCCATAGTTGTGTCTTCTAAGGAAGCAAGATGAGATAGCGATGGGCTCTACAAGACTCACCTTACCTCATTAGGCAGTGAGGGGGACTCACATTATTCTCATGCTTCCATCTCTGACCAGATCTTACAGGCCCGAATAGCGGAGCTACGCTCTAAGTCAATGAGTTATCCATCTAGGTTCCTAGTGCCTCCAATGCCTGCCTCCTCAGCTCCTCTAATAGCTGCAACTCAAGAGCAAACAATTGTCCCAGCACCACCCGTATTGGGTCCTCCTCCCCGATCACTCAACCGACTAAAGTCTAAGGGTTTGAGGACTATTCTAGAGGAGAAAAGATTGTCCACAAATGGAGTAGCAGACATGCATCTAGAGATATGGAAAACTCTCACGTTCTATAAGTTTGAGATTTTTACTAAACCCCAGGGTCCCTACATTCCCAAAATCGTTCGATAGTTATATTTTTATCTTAGATTTTGAGTTTCATTGTAGACTTTGAAGCTATTGAGGCTCAAACTTTAAGATTTACAAGTGGGTTTTTGAATTTATTCAATTTGGACCATTGTAAAGACTTGAGAACCTTTACCCAAATATATGGCTAATGTATTTGGTAATCATTTCTCTATTTTTATGGTGTGTGGCTAAAACCCCAATTCTTCGGGTGTGATCATGTGTTTATTTGTCTAATTATCTAATGGGTATTGTTGTTTAATGATGAAACTAATGTTTTAATGTGACTGTAATCATTAGATGTGTTTTAATCTATGAATTGTAGTTGCAAATGCAATTCTAATTTTGAGTTGTTGGCCTGCTTGAGGGAGAGATTCTGGAACCAAAGCTTTTGATTAATGATTGTAGGTATTGGGTTGATATGGGTTCAGCTCGAGAGAGAGAATCCTAAACTCAATTCTACCTATCTAGCATGAGAGACTAGATACATTAAGGTTGTGGGTTGTTTATCTTGTTAATCTTGTCGATGTTCGAGATAAATTGCCTAAATCGTAATAGTTGTTCAAGAAAAAGCTAGTGTACTTAAGGCCCATTCTACCCACAATGATTCAACAAATTATTGTTAAGTTTCATTTATCCATATAGCGTAATTAGCTTATAAATGATTAAATCCCGATAATCCCTCTTAATATTATTGTTTCCCCTATTTTCGTACTTGCTTCAACTATTAACTACAAATCAAAAAACCCCATCTGACATTTGTTGTCACCCCCTTTTGACTTATTTGTATGTTTTCAATAATTTCAATGCATATAACCACTTAGACCATATTTGTACTTCGTAACTGAATTCATACACATACTGCTCCCTGTGGGTTCGATCCCAACTTCTTGTTGGGTTTTATACTAGATAACGATCATCTTTACACCTAGAATTGGAAGTGGTGTAGTTTGAGCGTTCATCAGTTTACCTCACTCACTTATAGTTTGATTGAATTTAGGTTATTATGGACTCAATGATAAAAAATTGCACACTTTCTTCTCGTAAGAACTTAAGTATTGGTGGAAGAATATGCCAAGATTGATAATTAGGAAATCATAAGATTTTGTGGAGTACCTTTGTTAATTATCTCTGAATCTGGCATTTAGTTTAAATCTCTATTTTAGAAGTCATTTCAGAAAGGTCTGGGTACTTAATTGAAAGTGAGAATGACTTTGCACCCTCAGTTTATGGACAAGCTAAGCATACCATTCAGATCATAAAGGATATTTCAAAATCTTGTGTGATTGACTTCAAATAATATTGGGAATATCATTTAATGTTGATTAAGTTTGTTTATAACAATAGCTATCATTCTATCATTGGGATGAAACCATTTGAGGCTCTTTATGGTAGGAGGTGTAGGTCTCCTATAGGTTTGTTCGAAGTTAGCAAGTTGCTATGATATAGCCCAAATTGGTACAACATTCTATAGAAAAGGTTTGACTTATTTGTGAACGGTTGACAATGGCTCATCAATATCGATAAATGTCTTATGTTAATCTTAGGAGAAGAAACCTTAAGTTTTAAGTTGATGATTGGGTCTATTTGAAAATTTCATCCATGAAGGGTGTGATGAGATTTGGAAAGAAAGGGAAGCTTAGTCCCCGTGATGTGAGCCCATACCAAATTTCAAATCTTATTGGCAAGATTGCCTATGAGCTTGAGTTGCCTAACGATTTAAAATCAATACATCCGATGTTCCATAACTCACTGTTGAAGAAGTGTGTTGGAGATCCAATATCCATAATGCATTTAGAACGTTCGGGAGTTAAAGAGAACCTCTCTTATGAAGAAGTTCCGTTAGATATTTTAGACCGACAACTCTGGAAGTTTAGAAACAAAGAAGTTGCTTTGGCGAAGGTTTTTTTTTTGGAGGAACCAATTAGTTAAGGTACTTTGGGAGGCCGAAGCTAATATGATGTCTAGGTATCCTCATCTCTTTCCCTAAGATCCTACTCTTACATGAGGTATTCGTTTCTCATGGTTCATTCGTTCAAATTTATGTGTATTAGTCATTCTCATGTTTTCATATGCATGAATTTTGAAAAAAAAAACATGATTTTTGATGTTATGATATAGCTTGGAGTTATTCTCCATGTTTATGTGCATTTTGATGAGACTTGCATTCGTGTTGGGTTGTTAGGTTCTCTCCTACTCTATTTATGCTATCTTGGGTCCAATTCGAGGACAAATGTTACCAAGGGGAAATATCATAACACGTCAAAATTTTGAAAGTCAAAAGAAAAGGGTAAATGCTGATTTTGGAACAAAGAAAGGCTCTATGAGTCCCAACCTATGAACCATAGGAAGTCCTATGGGCAATAGGAAGTGAATCTTCAAACCATGAATTTAGTTTTGAAAATTTAAGTTCTTGAAGATTGACCTCAGAATGAACAAGATGAGTCGTACAAGGTTTGACGAGTTGTAGATGGGTTCTGTAGAAATGATCCATACTTAGTGAAATTTTGGATCAAAAGTTGGGTTCTACGGATGGGGTGTACGGACTGTAGAAAATTCTATGGACTGTAGAAAAATCTTGTGTAAATTAAGGTGAATTTGGGTTTTTGAAGTTGGTTCTATAGTTCACCAGTACGGACCGTAGGACTATTTGACAGTTTTAAGTCAGGGTTAATTGGGTATTTTCCTACACTTCTATCCTAAACTACATAGTTTGGTATATAAAAGAGACCCTATAACTGATTTAACTCTTAAAAAACTACCCATTCCCTTTAATTCCCCAAAATTCCTCTGCAAAGCTCACTCGTGATTCTAGGATTCTTCAGGTTATCAAGTTTCCAATTCCTCCATTGTTTTGGACTTCAAGATCAGGGTATGTAGGGCTCCATCAATGGTGTCATTCACCCATTCAGTCCCAAGGTTATTAAATTTTCAAAAATGAATTCCTCCAAAATTGATTAGGTTTTCCTTCAATTCTTCACGGGTTATAATGGTATTGATTCAACAATTTAGTTTTGATTTTATTATTATTGTTTTAACTAAATTACATGATTTCCAATTGTTTTCACATGAACCCATGTATGGATCATGATTATTAATATGAACTCGAAAAATATGTGAATTTAAAAAGAAGCTTGAATCTCTGAATGATGCTTTTATGAAGTTATGCATGATTTATTAAAATAATTATTTTATGAATTAGGTTGCTTTAAGATGAGCATCAATGAAATTGTTGAAGGATTTTCTCACACATTAAAGGATCATGGTTTGGTGAAAGGTTTTCTCACCCATGCTTGACTTAACCTTTAATGAACTACTCCATGACATTTCAAGATTGGATTAATATTTGAATTGTGTTTTTCCATGTATAATGTTATGTTTATGAAAATGACTATTCCTTTGGGATTTAATTTAGCACCAATAGAACTTTGAGGTGGAGGCTCAAATAGGGTAGGCTCTAGGAGAAATCTCTAGTTCAAAACTTTGTTCCCCCATAGGATTTATTTGAATGGCCTAACCATTTAAAAATAGCATATGAGTCATGATACAGATTTATACCTTGACAAAAAGACTATCCCTTCTCGATGTGGGAGTTACATCAGATTCCATGATATAGCTCGCATGGTCTACTGTCGGTTAAAGCAAATATCCCACAAAATTAACTAAGTAACATTCAATGGTTTTATGAAGTTATCCTTATTTCTTAAAATGTATTGACCATGTTCGTAGTTTACGATTCCACTTTAAATGATTTCTAGGATATTTTGCTTGGTCATGCATATCATGTTTTTTATCATGTCCTCTTTATGATCGTGTTTCCTTGTTTTATGCATAACCCTCATACTTATTACATTCTATGTACCAATGCATGCTTGCGCCTACATTGTTTGACTAATGTAGAGTATGATAATCTTCCTTCCCCTGCTCGTGGCTAGTTGTCTTGACCATTTGAATTTCAAGAATTTGTGAGTCCTCACGTTTCAAGGACCATGTCACATTTACTTTGCTTTCATATTTCTTTAGTTTTTGGACGTTGTACATGGTGTATAGGTCCACTTATTGAGATGATTAGAATGGTTTGTCGATACTCTAATTAGGCTTTTGCTTTATGTCAAACTGTTTTATAGTATGAGACGTTCTTCTTAAATTCTCGTATATTTCTATTATATTGTGTTGTATGCATGCAAGTGCCTTGTGTAGGGCCTCTTGGGGTCTTATACGTGATGTTTGCATAATCAATGACACAACTTCCAATGCAAGTGTCTACGATCATGCAATAGTATAATAACCCAACCAAGGGTTGGGGTCGAGTCCCAAGGGAGTGGGCGTGAAAATTAGTGGTTAAGCGCAAATGTGCTAAAGCTAATCGTACCTAAAGGATTTTACGAGTGAATATAGAGCAACTTAAATGGGGACACAAGAGTGTCAATTAACAATGGGGTTTTTGTCACAGTTGTAGCAAAAGTAGCATAAATAACAAAGAAATCTATGAATTAGAGGGGATTCTTGGGATGTGACGGCAATATATATTGGTATAAATCTTTGGGTACATGCTTTCGATAGGAAATTTGCAAGATAATAGTGACTAGGCTAAGCTTTAGATGGAAATGAGTTCCCTCTCAGGCAACTTACCTCGTTTCAATTGGGTTTCTATCGGACACACATTTACCGCATGAAGGCCAGACTACGTCTTACCCCACTCACTCTTTCGAGTTGAATGTTAGGATATGGGACTAGGGCTCAACCTCATGTCGACCCACTTCTTAGGTCATCAGTATAGCAGTATTGGTTTCGTGACCTCTATCTCGATCAAGCCGAAAACACATGGGTGGTTTTGTATTTGCAACTTCAAACCCATTAAATTAAACCACAACCGCTAGGTGGAATCACCATTAAAATACATCTAACCTATCAGCAAGCAAAACCCAACAATTATCTCAACACATAGTTGCTAAATCACACCCCAAGAATGGTGGTTTTTAGCCACACATCAAGAGATAGAAATTTATACCTAAATGATCTTACATTCAAATTGGTATGAATATTTAAGTCTTGTTACATGCCAAGAATGAAGAATCCAAGAGACCCAAGTCCAAATCCTTGGAGATGAAACCCTCTTTCTCTTCAAGTTTTCAAAACCCTTTCCAAACTCAGAGCAAAAATAAAAGTGCTAAAATTATACTAAGAATCTGATACTGTCTAATATTTATATAATCTATAACTCTCAACGAGTATTTATAGTTTTCAAAAATCTATGCTGCGATGGATCATTCGGTGACATTAGTCGGAATCGTCGATCAACTTAGAGATTTGACCTTTGGTGTAGTTCATCGCCGTCTTGCACCACTCTTTGGCATCATCGTGCTCTGGGTCATTGGGCGATATAGTACTGTTTTGCAGAACTTCTCGGTGATTCACCAACAACTCCCTTTTTTCACCGACTTGATCCTTTACTTCAGGGTCAACACACTGGAACAAAAGGAAAAGTGAGACCCTTCGGCGACTCGCCAAGTGGACTCGATCATCCTCAAGCCTTCATTTTCTCGTTATTTTCACCCTTTTTGCTCCCTTTTGAGAAGTAGTGTCCATGCTTCCCTTCAAAATTCAAATACCTGAAACTTAAGTATTTTCACCAGATATTTAGACTAAATAAGCATTTGAGGACACAACTTCTATTAAAATATAGCCCTAAATGAGTCCAATTTGTGGACTCATCAACACCTCCAACTTAAATTTTTTCTTGTCCTCGAGCAAACTTGAGTTCAGCTGATCACAAAGGGTGTCTCAAATAGTGCTACACAAGACTAAATCATGAATGTACACAACAACACTCAAATTACTCATGCAAAGATCAATTGTGTATTCAAAGATTCAAGTTGTGACACACTATTACCAAAGATTCTCATGCTCGCAATACTTGCTACTTGTGCAAGTTCAAGCTCAACAAAAAGTATCTAAATGCCCTCACATAAATAAGGATTCCATATTCACACATAGAGGTTAATCAATTCAAGATCACGAATATGATGCAACGCTCACACTAAAAAAAGAGGAACACAATACATGTTTTCACCCATAGGTTTGCCCTTATTTTCCAATCGACTTTCAGTTCGGCTTACTCAAGATCAAAAAGGTCTTTTCAAGTCTTGTAATGGGGCTGAGTGCAAATGTATGGTAAATTAGGCTCAGTGAATTCTTCATCCTCGTGACATGTGGTGTTCTCAAAACGTCTTTTTCCTTTCCCTTATCACTTTTTCTTCTAGTGCTTCTAAGTCATCATTTTATTCACTCTTCATGTATTGCTTGGAAACCCAATTCCTTTTGCACTTTTTATTCCACAATTTTTATTTTTATTCTTTTTGGAGGGTTTCCATTTTGTTTTGCAATACCATGGGTTAAGAGAGACTTTTCTTGCAATTCTTGACTTCTCTTTCCCCTTTTCACCACACCCCCAACTTAGGATTTTGGCCTAAGTTAGTTATTCACTAAACCACAAATCAAGAGGATTATAGGTAGTGGGTCAAGTAAGGTCTCGGGTTCGTAAAGGTTCTTCCAAAGAAAGCTAAGGCTCAAAGGGTGTTCAAGAGAGTTTTACACTCTCACGGGTAGGCCACAAAAAAGGTATATGTAAAATTTGGCTCACACTCTTTAAAGTTTCCTAAGATCATCTCAAGAGCAGACTGCACTAAATTAATCAGATTAACGGGGTAAATTCTAGGTTTATTCATGCAAGGTTCAAAGTAAGCTAATCACGCAAGGCATCGACAGTTAAGTCGAACAAGACTACACAATTTCTCTAGTGTGCAAAGGTCATTACAAGAGAATCAATTTGATAAAAGGCTAATCACAACGAGATGCAAAGAGTTCACATATTGTCTATGCAACTTCATTTGGTCTCGTCGTAGCTGTGCATTCATGTTCATTCGATTGAGAGCACTATTTAAGTCATCGATATTGATCGGAACCGAGACTTAAATTTTGCAAAGACCAGCCACATTCAAGAGTATATAAGGGGTGGAGAAAATGTGCTCAATTATCCATCGAAACAGATAAAACACAATTTTAAAGTAGAACAACCCAAATATATTCACAGAACATAACTATCAACTCAAAAGGTGTGGGCCTCACCCCACCACAATAAAAAGTGTTTGTCCTCAAATTCAAATAAAAGTGTATAAAAGTAATAGTAAATAAGGCAGAGAGAGAGGTAAAAATAAGTCTTGTCTATGTAGTCTCTATATCTGTCGGGGTATGAATATGAGCATCAGTGCTCGGTGCATCTATATCGTTATGGGTCTCAGTTCTCGGAGTAGCCTCAGACAAACTAACAACACCAGATCCATAAGGAGCTGTTGTGGACGACTCAGCCGTCACTGTTTGAGTTGCCGACTGCACAACCTTCTCCACAAGATTCGGCAAGTCTCTGAATATGCTATCCTCTTGGCTGTCGCTCAGTACCTCATCGCGCACTGCTATCTGCTCATCCCCGATCTCTGTCTCTGACTCTACATGCCCTGCATCATCCCTCTGCACATCTCCGGTAGTAGTCGGAGGAATCCCCGAGGTCTCAGGAGCATCCTCGTCATCTACTCCCTACGTCAGTATGGTGAAGTTTGTAGCCTTGGTCCTTCTTCAACTTTGCTATTTCGGCTTTTAATGCTGAAACCTCGGGTGTCTCCCCATGTCTGCTCTCACAAGCAATGACTCTTGCAGTCAGATCATCAACAGTGGTCCTGAGGGGGGGTCAGTGCAGTCAAGATGGCACTGTCGATCATCCTTGGGATGGATATCTCCAACCGCATCACCCTCACATCCGTTGAATAGGCCAGCTGCCACATCTTCAGGATCATAGAATGAGTGATCCTGGTAGGCTGGGAGGAATATGAGGCACCTGGAGTCTGTGAAGAAGAAGAAGGAGCGGGTATGCCTGAAGAATCTGAAGTCGGGGGTAGACGAAGGTGCCTCTGCTGGTAATGAGTCAGCATCGACATATGGAGAGGTATCTGCTGGAGCTGCTTTCCTCCTGTCAATCTCCTCTCATATGAACTCGGCCTCTACACGCCGGATATCAGTGGAGGAAGAAATGGTGACCTCTATATCGCTAGTAGGATCCCGGGGTACTCCAGTATGATGAGTCCATAAATTGGACTCATTTAGGACTTTATTTTGAGAAGAATAGTGTCCTCGAATGCTTATTTTGTCTAAATATCTGATGATAACTCTTAAGGTTCAGGTATTTGAAGTTTTAGTAAAAGAATGGACACTTAGGCACAAAAAGGAACAAAAAGGCTGAAAAGAGCGAAGAAGCTAAAGCCTAAGCTCCGTCGAGCACACTTGGCAAGTTGCCAAAGGGACAAATTCCCCCCTTTGTTCTAGTATGTGAAGCCCTAAAGGAAGAGGATCAAAAAGGCAATAAAAGGAGAAGTCAACGCTTTGCCGAAGAGTTACGTGGAGCAGTACTATACCGCCTAATGGTCCAAAATGTGAAGATGCTGAAGGCAAGCACGAAACGGCGATGAAATAGATGAAGGGCTAGTCGCCGAGTCATTCAGCGAACTCGACTAACCGCGCCAAACTATCCGCCAACACTAATTTCTGATGGCTATAAATACTAAACTCATTATTAATTTTTAGAAGATTCGAACATTTATTTTAATTTCCAGAATAGAATAGTACTTTTCGGGATATTTTCTCTCAAGTTTGGAGAGGGTTTTTGGGAGACTTGAAGAAATAAGGGTTTCATCTTCCCCAAATTGGAAGTAGGTCTTCTCCATTCTTCTTCCTTTGCTTAAATTAAGGTTTAATTTCTTATACCCATTTGATTTCACTATCATTTTAGGTGTAGTTTTTTATTTCTTGATGTGTGGCTAAAACCCCCCATTCTTGGGGTGTGATTTAGCAAATATGAGATGATATTATTGTTGGGTCTTTCTTGTTTATAGGCTAGATGTAGTTTGATTGTGATTTCACCCAGTGGTTGTGGTTTAACCTAAAGGGCTTGTAGCTACAAATACAAAGGCACCCATGTGTTTTCAGCTTGCTCGAGAGGGCGGTAGCAAAACCAAGATGACTAGACTGATGACCTAAGGAGTGGGTCGACATGAGGTTCAGCTCGAGAGGGTGAGCCCTAGTCCCATATCCTAACACTCAGCTCGAGATAGTGAGTGGGGTAAGGGGTAGGCTGGTCTTCATGCGGTAAATGGGTGTCCAAGAGTAATGCATTTGAAACGGGGTAAGTTGCCCGAGAGAGAACTTATTTCCATTTAAAGCTTAGCCTAGTCACCATTATCTTACAAATTTCCTTTCAAAGGCATGTACCCAACTTCTTATCTCAAGTTGTATTGCGGTCACATCCCAAGAATTCTTACCCATACTTGATTTTCTTATTATTTTTGTTGTTTTTACTAATTGTGACAAACCCCAAATTGATAATTTACACTTTTGTGTCACCCCCTTTAATTTACCATGTTTTTACTCGTTAATATCTTTAGCTACGACTAATTAGAACTAAATTTTTTTCCTATCAATTCTCAAAACCACTCCCTTGGGACACGACCCCAACATTTAGTTGGATTACTATATTATCGACGATCGTAGACACTTGTACCGTAGGTTAGTGTCGTTGGTCACAGTAAGCATCAAAATGGCGCCGCTGTCGGAGAATGGTGTTATTTGAGAATTTTTAGATTAGTAGAATTTTTGTTCTTCTTCGTTATAATTTACTAACTTTACTTCTAGTTTTGTTTTTCCATTGAGTTATCCATTTAGATGAGAATGGCTGAGCAGAGTAGTGGAAAATTGGTTGAAGTGAGCCAAGGAGTCCAAAAGGACCTCACGCTTATCGCACTGGCATCTCAGCTAAATGTCTTGGCCACCAAAATCTTAGAGGTGGAACTTCAATGCAATAGCAAGGGGAGGTACATACCTCCTCATGAGTGGAATAAGTCTATAGATGGGGTGAAAAATCATGTCGTGGACACACTTCAAATCATTCTCCAAAATATCACCGATCAATATCGGGTGTTGGAAGAAATGAAGGAGAATATCGAAGGGTTGAATCAAATAATCGGATCACATTCTAGATCAATCCAGCTAATCAGGTCACTCCTGAGTTTTGCAGTGCCTCATCTCCACCCAAATGACATATTGGGGTCATCTAGTAACACTAGGGATAACCCCAATAACGGAGAATGAAACAGGATTTGCCTTGTGCCACGACGTAATATAAGGCTCTTCTTGGGAGGCAACCCAAAGGTTTTACTAATTTTAATTACTATGTTAGAATAATGGTGTGTTGGTTTTGTAGGTTAAAGTGAGAAAGGTGTGGAGAAGTACAAGTTGGCGAGCCAAGGTTTCAGTTTGCGACTCGCCGAACCGATCCTCGATTCCAATTTAATCAGCCCATGTGACCCCAAAATAAATGTCCTGTAAAACTCGACGATTTGAGTATGCGTTCGGTGCATCACCGAATTGATCGGCAACAAGACTAATGTCGCCGAATGGACGAGAACTGAATGGTTATATAAAGACCAAAGGTCAAATTTTTGAATCTCACACTTTCCCTCATTTTGAACTCCTCAAAATCACACCAAAGGTAATTTTTCTTAGGTTGTTACCTCAAATTAGTATTTTAGTCGTTGATTAGTGCTTGAGGTTGGAATTCTTTGTTGCCTAGTATTTCAAAAGGAAAATAAATTGATCAGCATCGAAGGTTAGTCTCTATAACTCCGAACTTATTTGTGATAATTTTGCACTCTTTTGCAATTATAGTATTAGGATGAAGTGTTCTGAGCCTCTCTGATAGAACTAGGGTGTTGTGATGCTATTGTTAATTTAAAATTTTTGCCTGAAATGCTTTAATAGTCAAATGCCTTAGTGTTTGTGCTTTGATTTGAATGACCTTGAAATAGGTGTTGCAAAATTGTTGTTAGGTTGGTTGTGCTAAATAACGAAAATGAAGTGCCCTATATTTGTGCTAAATAATGAAAATTACTCAATGAAGGAATGGGTGACAACATTCCTACGAGTGATCGTAGTTAAATAGCCAAATTTGGCAAAACAGGAAGAAGTCTGAGTATTCCGGGGTGTTGGGTAGTATGGGCCTTGTTCGAATTTAGTTAGTCCATGCTTTAATTTTGGTTTAGTGGTTTGCGGGATTGAATTCGAGAAGATGTATTGAAAATGGGCACGTTGAACCATTCGGCGAGCTAAGTCAAGCTCGGTGAGTCGTTCGGCGCTTTGCCCAATGTCTCCATCTCACCCTTAATATCAGATCAAGTTGAATGAAACTGTGACTTTCGGTGAAAAGCCATAGGTCGCGAGTGCACTCGGCGACTTGTCGAAGGCACTCTTGACCGCGTTTTGTATGCTACCCCTGAGACCCTTATGCACTGTACCTTTCAGCGGACAAACCCTTGCTTGCCAAAACTATTCGGCGAATGGCCGACTGGATCGGCGAATTTTTTTTTTATGCAAGAAGATATGCTCTGCTAGAACGTGATTGTGTTTTCTTAACTTCTCTCCATCTTTTGCAGATATGGTTCGCACCAACTTAACTGAGCAACCACATAAAAAGACTAAAGGAATTAAAATCAATGAAGGAAGATCATATCCTCCAAAGGGGATAGGGGATAACCTCCAGCCGGGAGACAAAGGCAAGAGGAAGAAACATATAGCTAGAAAATGAGTTGCTATTGAGCCAGATTTTGATGAACCAGAGGATGAACAACCTCTGATTAACCAAAGGGATGCACTCCGGACCAGATCTTAGCGCACAACCGCTAGGACTCCCTCAGTTGTCACTCCCCCGACTACTGAATTAGCGCCCACTCCAGCACCACCTCCAGTAGCCCTTGCACCCCCCATCGCTCCACCTCCACCCAGACTGCTGAACTGATTAAAATGCGATGGCTTACAAACCATTTTAGAAGAAAAGTTACTACCTATGGAGGGTTTGGAAGGCAAGCACGCTGAGGTACTTGATACACTCAGATATCATTAGTTGGAGCAGTTCACTAGGCCATGAGGTCCTTACATTCCTTCATGGGTCTGGTAATTCTATGTATTCTATGGAGAGTTGGTCCCAAAGAATAAGAAGAAGGCTAGTGAGTTCCGACCGGTGAAGTCGGTTATAGTTAGAGGCAATGAGGTGGAGTGTCACAACGAGCATATTAATGTTGTACTAGGTCGACCGCTACACTCAGCACCGCCCTACCAGGGTTTGCCTATCGTTCCATCCCTGGATGATTTGAAGGGTTTGTTAGCTCCGATGATATCTTATATCACCCAGAGGTGATTGGATGCGGGAGCTCCGATTGAGAAGAGGAACATGAACATCGCTTCCCGGTACTTGTTTTTATTCATCAGCAGCACTATCATGCCATCCCAAAATGAGTCCATTCTACGTCATCCTAAGGCGTCTTGTCTTGGTTCTATCATGGACATGAGGCAGATCGACCTGGGACTACTGGTTTTACAGGAGATGGCTATGAGAGCCAAACAAACACAAACATCTCTGCATTTTCTTGTTCTGATCACCGAGTTATGTCGGTGTGCCATGATGCTTACCGTGATCAACGACACTAACCTACGGTACGAGTGTCTATGATCGTCGATAATATAGTAACCCAATTAAAGGTTGGGGTCGTGTCCCAAGGGAGTGGTTTTGAGAATTGATAGAAAAGTAAAATTTAGTTCTAATTAGTCGTAGATAAAGATATTAACGAGTAAAAACATAGTAAATTAAAGGGGGTGACTGAAACACGTACCACTCCCTGTGGGATTCGACCCCAACTCATTTAGTTGGGTTTTATACTGACTAGCGATCGTTGACACTTAGAATTGGATGAAGTGTCCTTGAAACGTTAATCATCCATCAACTGGGCAAGAGTAGATTCTCCTTACAATGCTCCAATTCGAAGAATCTCAAAGAGCCACTTCCAATTTCTCAAAAGTGAAAAACTTCAATTCTTCAAAGCTTAGGAAATGCTACAGAATACTCATCTCAGTGCTAAAAAATATGAGCTTTGATAAAATATTATGATATTAGATACTAAACTAAATGTTAAAAACTGTATTTATAGTCGTCAAAAATGTGTTGCGAAGAGTCACTCGGTGAAGTAAGTCAGGCTCACTGAAACCCTCGGTGAGCCGCCCTTTGGTCACTTTCATCGCCTTTCTGCCTTGGCATTCAGCAACCTCAAGGTCTGTAACTTTGGATGATCCAGCACTGCATTGCGAACTACTCGACGATCCTACGACTGCTCATTTCCATCACCTACTTGATTTCTTACCTCAAGGCTTGGCACACTGGAACTTTAGGTGGTCAAATAGTCCCTCGACGATTCTCCGAGTGAACTTGGGATTGACCCCAACCTACAAGTTGAGTTCTTTATTTGACAAAGATCACTAAAACTTCTTTAGGGAAGTGTAGTTTGAGTGTATCATGATGTCATGTTCACTTTAGTGAGCGAGGGTTATTTGATCACAGGCAGTGAAAAAATTTCACGCATTTTGGACCCCAGTTCTCACAAAAATTGATGGAAAAAAAATCTTTGGACATATTGGATATCTTGAGATTTTCCAGAACAAGGAAGAACACTCAATTGCTTGTGCTATGGTTTTGATAGCAAGTTTCCTCACAATTCACCTTTTGAAATGAAGATTGAGTTCTCAATTGTAAAACGTTTAACCATTTCTTCATTTGCTTGCTTTGTAGTTCTTGAATTGTTCATGTAATTGGTAATATGAGAATTTTGGTTTTGTGCTAGAAATAGATAGTTGTTGGGTTTTTAGTTTTATTCTTTTGGGTTAGTAATTGATTGAGTGCTTCTCATTTATGAAATGAGTATTTGGTTATTCAATGAATTTCATGCTTTACATGCTTTACTATTGATATGATAACTTCTTGGACTTGCTGATGCACTTTGATTGAGTTTGAAATGGTCAATTGAGTCTGGGACAGATTAATTGTTGCATAATTTGAGGTGTCACAACTCATACATTGGATTATAACTAGAGATAGTGGATTCATGCAATCTATATAATTGAACTATTTGTGATAGCTACTTAACTAGGTTTGATAGAGATAGTTGAGATATATTTGCTTACATTTGAATGAAGTCGGTTAATCACTGAGGTTGCATTGCATATATAATCTTACCAATGAATGAGTTTACATGAGATTAAGTTGCAATGGATCTTGTGAATGTCAATTACCCTCCCTGCCCTAATTCTCTTTGATCCCTTACTTGAAAAGATATTGTCCACTATCCTTGGTTGTTACTAAAACTATCTTCATATTATAATTGTGTATTTTTCATTTGTATTCAAATTCGTATCTTATAATTATTTATCTTTTCACTTTTTGACATATCGTTACTTGTGGGTTCGACCCTAATCTCATACATTGGGTTAGACCCTGATCTCATACATTGGGTTATTATATTACTAACGATCGCGTATTCATTGACTTGTATGATGGGTCATTGAGCGTTATTGTAATGACCTCCAGGCCATTTACGTGTTTATGCCTCATGTTCATCATTTAGATCTTTCCTGTAGTGACCCCAAGTCATTTATCACTTGTTGGGACTGAATATTCTTTCATCTGGTCTTCCATATACTTTTTATGCGAGTTTTATTGGTTTGGAGCTTCTAAGATTGAACATACATTTTTTATCAGAACTTCAAGAAAATGATCTTAGAATCATAATCGACAAGTCCATAAGCTCCAAAAGGGTCATTTTAGGCTAGTAGCACTGTCCAAAGGACTCCCAAGGCTTTCACTGCGAGTTTGTGAAATTAGGTATTTTACCTTCCAAGTTAAGATCTACGTTTGAATTTAGTCAATATTTAGGTTAAACGAGCTCGGATGAGAGTTCTTTCAGTGCGTTAGCTCTGAAATGTTGAGTTTGGTGTAGAGAGACTCTTCGTTTAGGTCCCGAGGCTTCCAGGCTAATTTTGAGCCCCTTTGTGAATTTTGGTTTGAAATAGAAATTTGGTGCGGGACCCACTTTTCATTGAGAAAACCTTCGATGGATCCATTAAGTCTAGAATTACGATTTCAATGAGTAGCATAGTTTGTTTTCATGCAGGGGTTCTGAACGAGTCGTGGATACACAGTCGAAGTTTTGAAGTCTTAGCACTTGGCTGTCAGCTAAGGTGTGCCTTATGTCCGCGTGCCCATGGCCACATTCGTAGATGAAAGGCTCCTTGGTATATGCATTCGCACACATCTGGCCTGGCTTACGCATTCGCAATGGCCAGCCGCCTGGCCTATTTAAGACCATGTCACGAAGGCAACTTGTTTTCCTAAACTAAAATTGTGATTTCTCCCTCATTTTAGCTGTAATTTTGTCTATTTAAAGTACCACGTGTCATTAATATAGAGAACTACGTGGTGGAGCAATTGGGTTGCATAGCTAGAGCTCCGTTTGAGTTGAATTCCACTTGTAAGTTGTTTCCTTCCTCTTGATCAAGAATAAAATTTAAGTTTTTCTTGCTTATTGTGGTTTTCGCTGTATAGGCCTCGAATTGTGTTCAATTTTGGGACACAAGTTCAATCCATACTTTAGAACCTTTTGACGAAGACAACTCCAGAAATTTTAGCATGGATCCCACTATTCTCTTTTGACTCTAAAATTGGTCCGTCTCCGTTTTATGTGATTTTTTTTCTCTATGACTTTATTAATGTTTTGACGCTATTCTTGATAGTGTGGCTGCATTCAGAGGCTATTCGAAGAGAAAAAACTCTGACCTTTTTATTTGGAGTGCACGCTGTCAGCCTACAGGTAGGCTACTACTGCTCTTCTAATTAGATTGAGCATGGATGTGTAAATTCATAATGATTAGTGTTAATTTGGGCGGGTACCTAGTTATTCGTGATTTTATTCTTAGAAACCATGATTATGAACAACACCACCAATGCATGATTGTGCTTCTCTCTCAAATATGGAGCAATAATAACACGTAAAGTATTCTCCTAAACCCAAGAATTCATACTTGAGATGGCAGGGTAACTCCTTCAATTCTGATGTAGGTGGTTCCTCAATTGATGGCTTGATAGAGAAGTTGACCTATTTCTCAGATCAAGAACACAAAGCTAGAACTACATTTGTAACTACAATTCTTAAAATAAACAGCTATTAACGATTGAACTCACTTCTAAATAGGATTTAAACTAACAATTAGCAACACCCATTAACTACATCAACCCTTAGTCACATAATCACACCCCAAAGAATTGGGATGTTAGCTAGACATTATGGAAAGGTAAAAACCATTACCAAATTGATTATCCATCAACTGGGCAAGAGTAGATTCCTCCTTACAATGCTCCAATTCAAAAAATCTCAAAGACCCACTTCCAATTTCTCAAAAGTGAAAAATTTCAATTATTCAAAGCTTTAGGAAAAACTAGAGAAAACTTGTCTCAGTGCTAAAAAACATGAGCTATGATAAAATATTATGATATAAGATACTAAACTAAATATTAAAATATGTATTTGTAGTCGTCAAAAATGTGCTACGAAGAGTCACTCAGCGATGTAAGTCGGGCTCGCCAAACACTTGGTTAACCGCCCTTTTGTCACTTTCGTCGCCTTTCTGTGTTGGCTTTAAGCATGTTCAAGGTCTGTAACTTAGGGCGATCCAGCATTGCATCGTGGAACTACTCGGTGAACTGTTGACTGCTTATTTATGTCACCTACTTGATTTTTCCCTCAAGGTTTGGCACACTGGAACTTTAGGCGGTTAAATAGCCACTCGACGAATCTATGAGTGAACTTGGGATTCACCAGGCTTTCTGTCTTCATCCTTTCAGCATGTTCTGTTCCTTTTTGCTTGTTAGTGTCCTTTCTTTGTTCCTTAATCCATATATCTTAAAATCAAAGGTTTTAAATCAGTTATTGGCACAAAATAAGCATTTGAAGATTTCCATTTTCTAAGAAATTGGAAGTGGGTATTGAAGATTCTTCATCCTTGACATGTGTAATGAAAATATTTATTGTACCCATTTGATGGAAACACTTTTTGGTATCAATTTCTATATCTTTACTATGTCTAGCTAAAACCCCAATTCTTGGGGTGTGATTATGTGAATATAGGCTGAATTTATTGCTGGGTATTGCTTATAGATAGTTATTTTGCTGTTTAAAGGTTATTTCGTTCAGTAGTTGTGTTTGAATTTAATGGGGTTGTAGTTGCAAATACAAGTTTATCTTCGTATTTTTTACTTGCTCAAGGGAGAGGTTGTACAACCAAAACTACTGAATCGATAGTCTGTGGTTACTGGGTTGTCATGGGTTCAGCTCGAGAGAGTAAATCCTAAACCCTCTCCCACACAATCATCTCGAGAGAGTGAATGAACCAAGGTGAAGGCTGCGCTTCATCGCCCCTTATCGGTGTTCGAGAGGAACCGATTTGATATGGAAATTTACCCCCACTAAAGTCTAGCCTAGTTACCAATTTACAGCGATTTACTATAAATAGCATTTACCCAGTTATTTATTTTAGCCCATATTCCTATCACATCCCAAGAATCCCGTCTCCATATTTGCATGTTGGTTTTAGTTGATAATTTCTTGCAAAACACCCTTTTATAGTTGACACTTGTGTCACCCCTTAATTTATCTTGTTTTTATCCGTAAATGTCTATAGATATGATTAACTTGAACACATTTTTTCTTTTCTATTGATTCTCAATCACAAACCGCTCCCTTGGGACTCGACCTTAATTCACTAGTTGGGTCACATTACTATTGAACGACCGTGGACGCTTAGTATTGGATGAAGCACCTGGATACGTCGAGTCAAAATGGTGACACTACCAGGTAGTGGTGCTAATTAATAATTTTTAGTTAAGTCAAACTTTGCTCTTGTTAGTGATAGCTCTACTTACTTGATTTTTTTTAGTTTTGTTTTGCTTGTTTGTGTGTTGGAACAATAAAAATGAGTGTAAAGGGTGAAAACGTTAACCAAATATATCACCCCCTGTTGAGGTTATTAAACTTTAGGGATAACCTCCTAACATTACAACAATTGGAAAGTGAGACTATCCATGATATGTGGCCGAGGTTTAAGGCATTGCTACAGTAGTGCCCGAATCATGGAATTCTAGACATATTGTTGCTAGAATGTTTCTATAGAAGCCTTGGTCCCGAAAATAGAAGTGCTGCTAATCAACTTTTTGCAGGTTGTTTGATACGACAACCATATGGATTATTAGCCTAACTCTTTGATAGCATGGTTAAAGCGAGCAAGGAAGTAGAAAAGGACCAAGAATGGGTTGCATTGTTGATTTAGCTTGATGATCTGTCCAAGAAGGTAATGAAGTTGGAAGAAAGATTTAAAAAGAAGAGCAAGTACCTTCTCCCTCGCAAGTGTAAAGAGATGAAGCAACATTAAAGTGGACAGAATGGAGAGGTCCTATCACTCAGTCTACACAAAATTGAGGAACAAGATAGAGTGTTGAATGAGATAAAAGAGAATGTCGAAATGCTGAATCAGATGATGACCTCCCATTCCATGATTATTCATCTACAAGACACCCAAATAGTGATACTATGGCTAACCCCGAGAATGAGGTTTGAATGGTGACTTTCGTCACGCCACGATGTTAACTAAGGGGCTTTTTGGGAGGCAACCCAAAAACCCTTTTTTGCTTTTTTTTGTTTTAAAAATAATGGTGTGTTCATTTTGTAGGTTAAAGTGTGGAGAGTGTTTTAAAATTTCAGGTTGGCGAGCTAAAAGTTCCAGTCGGCGCATCGCCGAACAGGTAGGCGCACATGACCTAATCCACCATTTGACTCAAGACGTCCTCAAAATGGAGTCTGTCAAACTCGACGAGCCCAGGTAATTATTGGTGAGTCACCGACCAGGTCGGTTATCCCGACGTAGACTGTCGTTTGGACCCCCACATTTACTTGAGAGCCTATAAAACTCGGTGAGGTAAGTGAACCCTTGGTGTGTGGCTGAGTGGGTTGGAGAGCACGACTAACATCACCAAATGGGTGGGAACTGGACGGTTTTAAAAGCCAAAGGTTTCAAAGTTTCAAAATCTTCACTTTCCCTCACTTTCAAACTTAGCAAACTCGCACCTAGTTAGTATTTTAAATATTTTTGCATTCCGTAAGTATTTCGGTTGATGATTGGTGCTCGGACTATGGATTACATTTTCGACTAGCATTTTAAAATACTTTAATCGGCATAAAAGGTTGGTTTTCCAAACCTCGAGTATATTTTATTAAATTTGTACTCATTTGCAATGATCTTATCTTAATGATGTGTGATGGCCCTCTCTGATAGGATTAAAATGTTTGAATGCCTATTTTAATTTGATAATCTTGCCCGAATTGTTTTGATCTTTGAATGCCTGTAAATTTATTCCTTAAAATGAGTTAAATTTTATGGGGTTATGCTTGCATTAATTAGATTTGTTGGGTGAAGTCTGAGTAGCCCATATTTGTGCTAAATAGCGTAAAATGCACAATGATAGAATGGGTGACACAATTCTTAAGGGGAAAACTCGTCAAATGTTCAAATTTGGTAAAACTGATAGAAGTCTTAATATCCCGGGGTGATGGGTGTTATGGGTCTGAGCTTAATTTTACTAGTGCATGCTTTGATTTTGTTTTCGGGCGTTGCAGGGCATAATTCGAGAAGTTGGGTTCAAACTAGGCAAGTTGGGTCGTTTGGCGAGTTGGGTCGAGCTCGCCGAATCACTCGCCTTTAATTTCATGCGAAATGAGTAGTTGAGTTTTGTAACTTTTTGCAAGAAGCCTGAGGTGGCCGAAAGCACTCGGCGACTCACTGAAGGTATTCTTTATTGCCCTTTGTCTGCACCCCTGAACCATTTTAGCACTTGAACTATGTGCGGGCTAGCCCTTGTTCACCAAAAGCTATCGGTGATTCGCCGAAAGGGACCTCCCATCGCCGACTTGCTGAGATTTTTGAGCCATTCCCTTAAGCGAGCCTGATCTAGCTCGCAAAAGAGATTTGGTGACTCACCGACTTGATCGGCGTGTCTTTCTGCAGTTAATTTTCTGTCCTTTGATGTGAATATTCACTAACTTTTCTCCGATGTTTTGCAGATATGGTACGAACAAATCTAGATAGGCCACCTCAGAAACGAGCACGGGGCATTACTATAAATGAAGGGGGATCAAATCCTCCAAAGAAGGGAAGGCAAGAGCTCCCACTGGGAAAAAAAGGCAGAAGACGAGCAGCCTTTGATTTCCTGAAGGAATGGGCTACAGGGTAGATCTCACCCCATGTCCACCAGAGTTACTCATGCACCCACACCAGCAGAGTCACTGCCAACTCTGGCACCTCCTGTCACACCCGTGCCACCATTTGTTCTTGAACATAGACTCCTCAACAGGTTGAAAAGAGATGGTTTGTGCACCATCCTTGAGGAGAAATTACTATCTACCGAGGGTCTGGAAGGCAAGTACCCCAGTGTAGCAGAGTTATTACAGTGGCACCAGTTCCAGATTTTCACCAGAACCCGAGGTCTGCATATTCCTTCATGGGTCTATGAGTTCTACACAACATATGGTGAACTAGTACCGAAGAGTAAAACGAAGGCCAACGAGTTCAGACTGGTTAAGTCGGTCACTGTTCGAGGTGTAGAAGTGTGTTACAGTGAGGAGTACATTAATATGTATTAAATAGGCCTCTAAGGTCTTCACTCGCATATGACGTCCTACCTACGACACAAACTCTGGAGGATCTAAAGGGATTATCTTGCTCCTCTTATTTCTGATACCACTCCTAGATGGATTGTGGCAGGAGTCGAGATCGAGAAGAAGGATATAAATATAGCTGCCCGTTATTGGTTTGGCTTCATTAGTAGTTCACGTATGCCTTCACAGAACGAATCCATCCTCCGACATGCAAAAATAGCCTGCCTGGGGTATATCTTATCAAAGAGGCAGCTCAACTTGGGTCTAATCATAGAGCAGGAGATGGCCATGAGAACCAAGTAAAAGTAGACTTCATTTCCCTTTCTAGTACTGATCACAGAGTTGTGCCGGCATGTTGGAATGCCACGAAATGCTGGTAGGGATCTTGATATTACCCCATCCTCCTCCACTGACATCCGTTGCATTGAGGATGAGTATACTAAAGAAGAGGCTGACAGGAGGAGGGCAGCTCCGATAGACACATCTCTGTAAGTGGATATGTATTCGATACCTGCAGAGGCATCTTCGCCTACTCTGGCCTCCGGGCCATCAGGTACTTTTACCCCTTCTACTTCTTCACAAGTTTCGGGCACTTCCATCTTGTCCCATCCACTCAAGATTACTCAGGCGATGATCTTGAAAATGGGGAATATGGCCCATTTAACTGACGTGAGGGCAACTAGATTGCAGATATCCATCCTAGAGATGATTGAAAATGATATTTTGGTTGTACTGACCCCCTATGGGCTTCTGTTGATGATCTGGCTACAACAGTCACAGCTCGTGAGAGCAGACAGGGGGAGGCCGCTAAAATTATTGCTTTCCAAGCCAAGGTATCAGACTTGATGAAGGACGTAAACTATATGAAGTCTACCGACTTCACTTCAGTATTGAAGGATGCTAATGCTGTAGATGCTCTTGAGATTCCTTCGGCTACCAATGAAAATGTACATCGTGATGAAACCGCAGTGAGTGAGTCGTATGCTGAGACCGATGAGAAGCAGATATAGATACAGGAGGAGAGAATATATGGAGACTTGCTGAATCTTACAGGGACAAGTTGCAGTCGGTGATCCAGACATCACTTACCGAGACTTCCTTGGTTGCTCCTAGTGCTATTACTTTTCCTATTGAGGTGACTCTGGGTACTAAGACCCGAGACTAGACAGATGCACCGGGCACTGATGCCTAGACAGATGGAGCGACTGCGTAAACCTGATCCCCTCTTTACCTCCCTCTCTGTCTTACTTTTATTTTGACTTATGAATATTATATTTTTGTTTACATTTGAGGAAAAATGTTTATATTTGTGGTGGGGTGAGGCCCATCTTTGGTGCGACTCTTTTTGTGAATATTCTTGTTTTGTTTATATATTTGGGCTTTGAGCTAAATTTGTGTTATACACTGCTTTTTGTGGAAGGTTTGAGCTTGTGGCTCCTTTCTTTTAATTGTAAATGATTTTTTACCCTAAAAAAAAGAAAAAATATTGCCACCTCTAGTATGTGTTGAATGTGGTTGTTCTCTTGTAAATTTGAGTATCAGTTTTGATCAATATCAATGACTTGAATAGTGCTCATCATCGAACAAAAATGAATGCGCGGCTACAACGAGGTCAATTGAAGTTGCCTAGACAATATGTGAACTCCTTGCATCTCGTTGTGACTACCCAAGTATCAAATTGAGTCTCTTGTGATGATCATTGCACACTAGAGAAAGTATGGAGTCTTGTTTGACTTTGGTGGCAATGCCTTGCGTGCTGAGCTTACCATAAACCATGTGTGATGACATTTATAATTTGCCTTGTTGGTCAGTTTGATGCAATTTCTTGAGATGATATTAGGGAAATTTTAAAGAGTGTAAACCAATTTGAAATTATACCTCTTTTGTGGCTTACCTTGTGAGTGTGTGAACCTCGTTTGATCACCCTTTGAGCCTAAACCTTTTCTTGGAAGAAAACTTTCTAACTTTTCTACCTTCTATTGACCCGTTACCTGTAATCCTCATGATCTGTGGTTTATTTGAATAGCCAACTTAGGCCAAAAACCTGAGTTCAGGGTGTGGTGAAAAGAGAAGGCAAATCAAGTAAATGCAAAGAAGTCCCTTGTGCCCATGTTTTGAGAAAAATGGAACCCCTCCATATAAAAAAAATGAGAAAAAGAAGAACTAAAAAAGAAAAAGAAAGAAAAAAAAGAGTTGTATAATAAAGTTGTGAAAATACAAAGAAAATAGGGTTCCCAATAACTCATGGAAAATGAATAAGAGGTGACTTTTGAGCTTGAATGAAAATGATAAAGAGAAGGAAAAAAGGTGTTGTTCACATCACATTTCATGTGGATTTTCAGCCTATAAGCCTAAATGATCATACAGTTACACTCAGCCCCATTACAAGCCTTGAGAAGACATTTTCGATCTAGAATGAGCTGAAGCAAAAGTCGATTGGAAAATAAGGGCAAACCTATAAGTGAGATCATGCATTGTGTTTATCTTTGTGAGTGTGAGTATTGATCTTGATTCCGGACCTTTAATTGATTGAACCATTGAGTGAATATGAAATCATTCTTTTTGTGAGGGCATTTGAATACCTTTGTTGAGCTTGAGCTTGCAGTTGAACCAAGTATAGTGAGCTTGAGATTCTTTGATAATGGTGAGTCACAACTTGAAACTTTGAGTGTGCAATTGAGCCTTGGATGAGTAAGTTGAGACGTTTTGTGTGCATTCATGATTGAGTCTTGTGTAGCACTAATTGAGACATCCTTTTTGAAATCTTGAACTTGAGTTTTACTTGAGGACAAGCAAAAGTTTAAGTTGGGGGTGATGATGATTCCACGATTTTGACTCTTTTAGGTGTTTATTTTTTGGATAAATTTAGTGTCCTCAAATGCATATTTTGTCTCAATAACTGATAAAAATCTGTTAGTTATAGGTATTTGGAGTTAGCGACAAAGCATGGACACTATTGGGTAAAAAGGAACAAGGCAGCTGAAAAGACGAAGAAAAGATGGCCTGAGGATCGCCTAAACCATTAGGCGAGTCACCGAACGACTATGGTCTCGCCTAATGTTCCAGTGTGCCAAGCCCTAAATGAGAAGATCAAGTCGGCGATAGAAAAGAGCAGTTGGCGTATCGCCGAACAGTTCTGTGATGTAGTACTCCATCGCTCAATGTTACAGAACTTGAAGTTGCCAAAGGACAATGCAGAAAGGCGATGAACCAGACCAAAGGGAGGATCGCCGAGTGGATTGGCGATCCCGACTAACTGCGCCGAGTGATCCAGTGCAGCACACTTTTTGACAACTATAAATACATGTTTGAAGTTTTAGTTTAGCATCAAGTTTTACATTTCAGAACTCAATTTTAAAAGTACTCAGTTTTTAGAACTTAGTTTTTTGGAGACTATTTTCCTTAGCTTTGAAGAGTTGAAGATTTCCATTTTCTAAGCAATTGGAAGTGGGTATTGAAGATTGTTCATCCTTCACGTGTGTAAAGACAATATTTATCGTACCCATTTGATGGAAACACTTTTTGGTATCGATTTCTATCTCTTTACTATGTCTAGCTAAAACCCCAATTATTGGGGTGTGATTATGTGAATATGGGTTGAATTTATTGTTGGGTATTGCTTATAGATAGTTATTTTTTTGTTTAAAGGTTATTTCATTCAGTAGTTGTGTTTGATTTTAATGGGATTGTAGTTGCAAATACAATTTTATCTTCATGTATTTGACTTGCTTGAGAGAGAGGTTGTAAAACAAAAACTACTGAATCAATAGTCTGTAGTTATTGGGTTGTCGTGGGTTCATCTCGAGAGAGTGAATCTTGAACTCTCTCCCACACATTCATCTCGAGAGAGTGAATGGACTAAGGCAAAGGTTGCGCTTCATTGCTGCTTATCGTTGTTTAAGAGAATACAATTTGATTCGGGGTAAATTGTTCGAGAGAAAATTCACCCCCACTAATTACCAATTTACAGCAATTTACTATAAATAACATTTACCTAGATATTTATTTTAGCCCATATTCCTATCACATCCCAAGAATCCCGTCTTAATAGTTGCATTTTAATTTTAGTTGTAGTTTTAGATGATAATTGGTTGCAAAACCCCCTTTGATAGTTGACACTTGTGTCACTCCTTAATTTATCTTGTTTTTTTCCTAAATGTCTATAGCTATGATTCACTTGAACATATTTTTTGCTTTTCTATTGATTCTCAATCACAAACCTCTCCCTTGGGATTCAACCCCAACTCACTAGTTGGGTTATATTACTATTGAACGACCGTGGACGCTTAGTATTGGATGAAGCGCCCGGATACGTCAAGCCACTCATAACACAAGGCATTGGTACCAATATCAAACAAGACTCCACACTTTCGATTAGTCACAACAAGATGCAAAAAGTTCACATATTGTCTATGCAACTTCATTTAGCCTCATCGTAGATGCGCATTCAATTTTGTTTGATTAAGAGCACTATCTAATTCATCGATATTGATCATAACAGATACTCAAAATTGCACAATAAAAGCCACAATCACACACAAGGGGTGGCAACAATTTTTTTTATAAAGGGTCAAAAACCATTTACTATCAAAACAAGGAGCCATAAGCTCAAACATACACAAAACAATATCAAAACACAATTTAAATATAAAAACCCAATATATACAAAAGAAGTAGTCACAAGAGGTTGGGATGGAAATACCTCACCCACCACAAATAAAAAGCAGTTGTCCTCAAATGAACAAAATAGAAATAACAATTCAATAAAACTATAGAGAAGGAGGTAAAGAAGGGTCATGTCTACATAGTAGCTCCATCTGTCGAGGGATCAGTGCCTAGGGTAGCAGCAACACTAGATCCAACCATGGTTGTGTCTTCCAATGAAATATGCATGACTGAATATATCATTGCCTCCTCAACCTATGTAAGGCCCTCATAAGTAGCCTACTCATCGACACCAAGTTGCTCCTCATCAGTCTCAGCCTCAGACTGGGCAGCAACTACCTCCTCAACTAGAACCACATCTCCGGTGGTAGATGGAGGCATATCTGTATTAGCTGGTATATTGGGGATCTCCAGAGTCCCATAAATCATGGACATATCTATGGACTTCAGCTGGTCCACATCCTTCCTCAGCTCAGCAATTGCGGCTTTTAGAGTTGTCACGTCATAAGTAGCCCCCTAGTCTTGTTCACACACCGCTATTCGTGCTGCAAGGGAATTAATAGACACACTAAGGGGTGTCACAGTAGCAGTAGGAGCCTTCTCTATCATCCCAAGAATTGTGGCCTCACGCCTGGAGGCACGCCTATCAGCAGAATGGGCTAGCTACACCATCCGTAGTAACGCAGCCTAAGTGAGTGGGGGTCGCGAAACAGCAACAATGGTAGTAACAGACCTAGGGGACAAGGAATATTAAGAGGAACAAGACTCTACTAGATGTGGCTCATGAGACGTTGAATCCTAAGATCATTTTCATAACCTTATGCTCTGATACCAATTTTGTAACGACCCGAGAGAACCCCCTAGTCGTTACCGGCGTATTCGACCTCTCGGAGGTCTTATACAAGCCCTTAGCATTCGTCATTGCATTATCAGAGAAAAATAGCGGAAAATTTAAAACTTTTCATAATATAACACAAGACTTAGAAAGTCACCTCATAAAACCTTTAATATATAATCGGGATACTACGTCTCAAGGTAGCCATCTTAAAACACGACTACAACACAAGAGGGACACATCCCTTACAATACAAAAGTAACTACTATCTAATACATTGAACTTAAAGAAACTCTTTAACATAAAGGTCCTTGAATCTTTAAGGACACACCCGAACTTGGGAATAGTAAGCCAAGCTTATCACTTCTAGGAAACTCTTTTAGCCACCACCACCTACACTTGGTGTAAAAAGTTGAAGAAGAATGGTGTTAGTACAACAATGCACTAAGTATGATAATCATGCAAAAACATGCTTTTAAGAGGACATTTAGTTGGAAACCATGCATCATGCCTTTTTAGAGAAACTTCAAGAACCTTTAACACATTAGGAACAATATAAACCACATACATCATCATACACATGGAAACCATTCATAATAGCGCGTAAAGTAACTTCTAACATTTTAGGCACATTCAATGCATAGAATACATTACCTTCCTCTTTATCTTAACTCTTTTCCTCAAGCAACCCTTAGGGAATACTTGGTGCAATGCATCACCTTAAGGCTACCAAAGGTGAACTTGCATATAGCCTTCATAAATCCAACCACATATATTTATAGAGTCATAAGCATACCATAAGACATAGTCTTCACATAGGAACCATCACCTAAGACAACTCCCAAGTCACACTAGTGCAATGTGCAAGTAGCATCCCATAATACTACTCACACCAAGTGTTCCTAG